>JAQGCC010006214.1:0-10524 GCA_034698905.1 Xestoiulus laeticollis
CCGGAATTTGCAGAATTTAGGCAAATTGGGGTGGCAAAATGGTGAAAAAGTGGTGAAATGGGGTGAAATGGGGGGGATATAGTGTTGAATTAGGGGGGGGGGGGAATGGTAAAAAGATGGGGTGAAATGGGGGGGGGGGGGGATGCTGGAAAACCTATTTTACTTTCGTTTTCAGACTTCTTTCATCCCCTCGTTTTTGTGTATTTACACCGATTTTGAGAAAAAAGCAGGGATTGAAAAGGGAAATCAAAAAAGGAGGAGCAGACCACGTTGGGTGGGGGTGGGTGGAAGATATAAAAAAAAACAGGTGGCTGTTTTCGCCCTCGGGCCAAGAAATCGTTGTGGGTTAGTAGGGTGGTTTCTCAGGAGAAATGTTGTTTTTGAGGCGTTTCCTGGTCCAGCTACCGTGTGGCTACCCCATTATCGTCACTCATCCATATTGTCCGGTGCCAGGGTAGGGAGAAACCTCGTAAATTCGTAGTACGGTTTAGTTTATGTTACATTGAACTTGTTTAGGTTAGCTGTAGTTTTGTTTGTTAAAATAGGCCATGTTTTACATCATCGTTTGAGATGCAGAATCATTTTCACCATTTCTATTATTGTAAGATACTTTTTTTTAAATTTTGTCGCACCCTGTATCATATAGATCATGTTGTTACTTTGCACATGTACTGGAAAACCTGAAATTCATGTTTAGAAAAATTTCAGTTGATAAATTAGTAGAAGGACTTGTACTGCTTTTTTGTATTATCTTTGTGCATTTTTATTATGTTTTAATAATGAAATTTCTCCACAGAAATATACTGTACATGTATTTAGTTTATAAGTTACACATTTTTGTATAATATAAAAATGCTGTACCCTTCAATGTGAGGAAATATTAAAAATGTGCTACCGAGTGGGCTTTTTGGAAAAAACATATGGTCGTAATTGATTGTGAAAAAGTGTAGTTAAAAAGTTAAAGGGACGGACCCTAAAATTATTGATTTTTTTCCAGCATATTTACTGGACAACCTGAAATGGCAAAATTGGTACGTGTAATGCTAAGCCTTAATCTCCAACCTAGCCAATTTAGATTTCCAAAATGCGTGTTAAAACGCTGATTTGCGTGGCTAATTGCATCTATTCACTAATTTACAGTATTTCACAGTAGGACAAAACAGTATTAATAAGTTGATGAAAAGGAGTGCAAATTGCTTGGACAGCTATAAAGGCTGTTGGTTCACCACTGCCTTGCATTGCAGGAGTGTGGGGTATCTTCTGCCCTCTAGTGCTCGCTTTTACAATCTTATCCAATGCTGTGTTCGCTATTGCAGGGTGGATGTACATGGAAATTATTGGATGTACTTTATGCAAATTAGGCAGAAATTGCAGGATTCACCACATTTTAAATGTGCTTTTTTTTTAAATTTCTGAATCACTCGTTTTTACATGTTAAGGTATAGGAGTGAATAGTGATACAGAGGTGACTTCTTCTATACTAGGCCTACTAGCGAAACCTTAAATAGCGTCCCACTAGTGCACAACCTGGAAGTAGCGAACCTTCACAGTAGGCACGGGTGTGTATGGTCATAACTCAAGCTTAACCTGCAGGCTGCAAAATAGCACTCTCCCTCCAAGTAGCGAACCTTATGGTTCGACCCCAAATGGGGTGGTCTATTCACATTTAGATGGTCCCTGGGTCGAAATGTCATACTGCTCGAAACTCGAGATCCCTGCAAAACTAGGGCAAACCAAGTGCTTGAACTTCATTAAAAAAATTAAACACTTGTTAAATTACGATTTTTTGTGTGTGTGTGTGTGTGTGTAGTTCTTGCGGTCTCACAGATAATAAAACTAGCATTTGCACCACATATGCATACATGCACATTAAGCCGTTGCCGTTGAAAGGGATTTTTGCTGGGGGTTTTCAGGGGATGTTCCCTCGGCTTTTATCTCGAACATGTTGTGTTTACACGATCTGGGGTGCGAACGTTGTCAACTAGCGAGTCGTAAAATTAGATTAGGCTAGTGTTAATGACCTAATTTTGCGAAAGGTATTTTCTTTTCATCTAGACACGATAGGCGAGGATTTAATAGGGGAAATGAGGAGGAGGGGATATCCCCGGAATGGGGGGTGAGGCAAATTGGAAAAGCGTGCCACTGATTGTTCTACGACGATGACTTAATTTTATCACTGCTAGCTGTCGTCACGTGGTGCCTTTTATTCAAGAAAACATGATGATGCTTCAGTTCTGTTGCACTCGTGACCGTACCTAGTGTTCGAACAATTGGGATGCTAACGTAGAACATATGACGTCATATTCTAATGCCTATGTCTGGATTTTATATGTAACGTTTTTCCGCCAATGCTTTTGGCTGCCATTTAACCTTTTTACCCCTAGTTCTAAGAATTTTGACTCTGCAGTCTGCGCATGCGCATTGTGTCCATTTTCATTTCCAAGGATCTAGTCTAGTCTACCGGAAAATTATAGGTTTACATTGGCTGAAGTTTGAACAATTTTTCGGTAATTGACTGCATGGCTGCGAAAGAGCTTGGAATAATCAGGGAAATTCAACATTTGCTTTCACGTTGCCATTTATTAGTCATCACAAAATGGCACACTCAGCCACTCCTGCACTGGGGAATTTCCCTTTTTTATTAATTCTAAATGTAGAAGGAGTTGTATTGAATATGCTTTTTTATATTGATTGCAATATTCATACCACTAATTTGTAACATTATATAAATGTAGTATAGTTGTGCTCACGGTAGAAACTTATCGCTTTTTTATCCACATTTTGATAAGTTGGCAGATATGGAATCAGAGAGGAACCAATTTCCTGTTTGACTGACACGACACAACATGTTGTTCCACAATACACAATATCACAAGCTCGGTCTACCCGCTCAGGCCTCCGTCAACTTAACAAAAAACAATCTTTGCCTCACCGTGAGAGTACCTTATATATATATATTTTGTGCCACAATTGTGTATTTTAGGTATATTAATTATCGTATGTACATTATTTCTTTTCCATGTAGCGTTATCAGTAATCAGAACCTGTTTTAATCTTTGTTTGATACGCCCTTAATATAATAATCCTCTATAGTATTATCGAGTGATTCCATCAATATTGTAATCTGCGTTTGTTTATATTTACTTCTGCGTTTTGGGAAATCCCCTTTCATTCATTCATTCATTCATTCTTTTTTTTCCTTTCTCGATGATAAGGGGGTCACCTTACAATAAATAATATATGCTTTCGTCATTTCTGTTTATCCATACTATGTTTATCTTCATCGATTTTGTGTAGTTCACTAGGTCGGACTCGTTTTTTTTTTCTTACATAAACTACAACTGCCGCCACCTTTTTTTCATCCAGATAAAAAAAAACCCTCAAGTTCAATGTTATAATATGATGAGCTCGTATAGTAGTCGTTTCGTAGTAGTGGGTGAAATGTCGAATGTATGTTAGGGATGCTAAAGGAGGAGGGATGGAGGATGCTGGGGGAAGGTATTTTCCCTACTTCGCATAAAATGATGATGAAAGAGACAACTGTGAGTCTGCTGGTCTGTCTCTCTTCTCCCCACTTTTGAAAACAGCCAAGAATCAATCAATAGGCAGACACTGGCGTCCTATGTATGTCACACAGGGGATGTTCTTAGGCCTAGTGACGTCATGGCATATTTCATGCATACCAAAACATCTCTTATTTATGCCTTTTCTCAATGAAACTCGTTTGTGGGGATTTCCTGCACTCATTTGCTTCTGGGTTTTTTTCAGTCGTAAGTTTTTAGGCATAAATAGGAGGAAACTGGCTGGTATTTCTGTGGAGTCCGAAAGGGTTGTGTCTGAATATGTGACTATCACATTACCTGGATTAGTTAGGGATAAGGTGATTTATTTTGAAATTCAACATTTGATTTCTTGTGGCCAGTTATTAGTTAACACAAAAGTCAAGTGTTGGTATACTTGATCCGCCCTGAATCTATTGAAATTGGGAATTTCCCTTTTATCAACTTTGTATTAGGCCTATCTTATATTTATTTGCATTTTTATGTGTCGTGTTTTTGCAATTTCAATGGTCTGGATGAAAATTGTTTTAAAAACTGGCTAGAAGTCAAGAAAATTGGCAATTTCATTTCTGAAAATTGTTTCTGGATTATTTATCGTTCTTTACAAAAATTATACATGTAAGTGTTGACGATAAAACATAATTGAGTTATTACAACCTGGAAAACCTTGAATTGTCGGGAAGAATCGATTTACTTTTGAAAAAGTTAGGGAAATCCAACGAACAAATATTACATTTGCTTTCACATAGTTAAGTTACTACTTTTCACAAAGTTCAATATCAAAATAATCCGCCAGAAGCATCTATGGATGGGGAAATTCCCCATAACATCGACGTGTTTTTACACGTTTTTAACCTAAAACGAAATGTTTGTCTACTCCTACACCTATTTAATGACAGCGTTTGGCACGAATATCCGTTAATTTCCTAATAAAATCTAAATTCGATTAGTTATGATTTTTGATTCAGATACATGTGCATCAGGAAACAGTTTTTTAATAGTATTTTGAGTGAATTTTCAGGGGAAATTGTTTTAAAAACTGGAAACATCAGGCATAGGGGTAGTTTAAAATTACCTTTCTGGGGAAGCCATGTATTATTGTAGATTGATTCGATTTATCAATAATATGGCTTGTCTAGGCGTAGTCTGTGAACTTTTTACTAGACTTGTAGTCTCCATCCACAGGTCGTAGACTCGATTAAAAATTCTAGAGCTAGCGATAAATGTATATAGCGACGTTTAACACATGTCTAATTTCCTGACTTCAGTTATGTGAACAAATTAGCATCGTATCGATACGCTCTTAGATTGCGGTCACGATACTCACGTTGATGACTGGTAAGAATTTAATATTTCCAGCGTTATTACCCAATGCACGAAAAGATAAATGCACTGGTTTGACCCTGATTTTTCAGCGTCGACCCCCCTTCGTGTGGGGTCTGTTGTTTTCCTTTTTCTTTTCCCGATCAGTGGGTCAGAGGGTGGTGAGGGATATTCATCATCACTTTCGTTTAATTCTCTTCCTACTTTTTTTTTTCAGCCTCTTCTTCTTTCAATGTCAGTCAACAGCCTTGACATTGGCACAATAGGGTTGGGTGGTGGGAATGTCTGTTAAATGTGCTAAATTACCAGCCTCAAAATAGCTTTGGCAAAAGCCATTCCCTATTTTATTTCTTCTGTTCCCCCCCCCCCACACACACCACCCCCTCCATTCCCTTTTTCTTCATTTCTCACCCATTCTCTCTATCACTATCTGGCTTTTCAATTCCCATTTGCCATGTACAAGCGTATGCGTGTATTTGCATCGTTCGAGCCCTTATACCCTTTTCTTTTATCCCTCCTGACCCCCCACAATCCCTCCCTCCTTGTAAGCTAGGCACACTTATCCCATCACATGTTGCTTTATGCATTATTGTGGTTAGGGTTGTGTCTACCAATCTGTCATTTCGGAATTCCAGTACGTTTCCTGGATTTCCAGTATCAGTTTTTCTAAATTTTCCAGTACAATTCAAAATTTAAAATGCAATGAAAACTAGCCAAAATCTGCTTTTATGATGTACCCATATAAGGTTTTTTTCCATTGCAATTCCGGGATTTCAAGTCCGCTAGACACCCTTAGGTTTTGACATTTTCTAGGCTGCTTACAGAAAATGTTTCACTTCATCTTTGCATAGCAATGTTACGAATTAAAGCATGATATTAAGTGACTCATAAGTGGGTCATTACGAAATTTGAACTGTGGGCCAACAGCCCTCTTAATAAGTTATGAGCAGGTGGCAGCCCTTTAAAATCCCTTAAAATGCACCAGGGGCACTCTACAAGCATTGCTTTTATGATAATACCATTTTTTCTATGCGCATTATATTTAAATTACTTTTTTTTTATTGTTTTACAGGGAGGTGGTGGTGGAGGAGGAGGACACTTGCACGAAATGAGCGGACAGTCTGCCGGAAAAAGGCCGGTACAACCTCAGCCCACCTACATGAGTTCAAACCCCAACTACGGAGGCTCTGGGGTCCAACAACAGCAACAGCAGCAGCAACAGCAACAACAACAACAGCAGCAACAGCAACAAGGTTCACCTCAGCCTCCCCAGGGCCAGTACGGTTCCCAGTACCCTCAGCGGTACCCAAGCCCACAAGGAAGGAACCTTCCCATGAACATGGGAAACCAACCTTACTCTCCCCAGGTGAGTATGATGCGATGGAACCCAGGTTTAAGAATTTGAAAGTCCCTACGGCTCTTGCTACTCCCGTAAATGCGCCCCCCGCAACCCCCCCCCCCTTTTCCCACCATTCTCCCCCACAAAAGTAAAAGGAGTAGGGCCTGGTTTAGAAAAATGTTGCCCAACGAACAGTTTTCCTTGCTAGCAGGTTTGTCACGAGCAATTGTGGAACCCGGTCGGTGGGAAGAAAGCCCGGAATAGCCCGAGAAAGCGTATTGGCCGAGGTCGGCAGCAGAGCCGCAAAATTACACCCGACGTAGGACTCGAACCCTCGGCTGCTAGTGACATGCTAAAGGTGAGATGACGACCCCCAGAATATATTCTACATCAATGCCGTCCGTTGCCTTTAAAATACGATTGCCAACAGTTGGGCACAACCTGACTTTTTTCACATGTTATCTCTATGTTGTGCTTTCTATTTTTTTATTTTTTTTTCTGTAAAGGTGTTTTATTCTCGCGTGTGGTGATGCTCTTTAGTTTAAAGATATCCGGGATGTCTGCTGGAGAGCAGTCTTTCAGTGGTTGTCACGAAACACGGTATCTGTTAGTCCGATATAAGGTTAATCCCAGATTAGCGTGCTGTTGGTTTCTCGGACCATGAGGCCAGTGTCCTGTAACGTCTCATGATGGTAGCTGCCTCTTGGAATATCTAAACAGAATTAAATACGAGCTTTTAATATTTACATGCACTAATACTGTATTAGCGAAGAAACAGCTGCCGTCTAAGAATGAAAAGCATGTAAAACTATGGCTCTAGATAGTTTATAGGCAACGACTGGAGTAAATGCTCAATCCTGAGCATATCATAAATTCAATTTCAAAAATGTCATTTGCAAAATGACAGAATTTAAAATAACATCTTCAGATAGGTGTAAACCATGGCGCAACAATGGCAAATTTGCATTTCTTGATCTACTCATGGCATGAAATTTTTAATTGAAATTACTGTTCCCCGATTTTTCAACGTGGTTTATGAATTTGACAGTTGCTTATCTAAAAACATTTGAAGTAGGTTGTACCAAACTTCGGTTAGTGTTATCCTCTGCAAAGGACTTGAAAATGGGTGAAATTTTCATAAAAATTGCAAACTGTTTTAATTGATGGTCATTTATTTTTTTATAAAATGATTGCTAAAAACTTTCATACGTACGGAATTCATTAATTGTTGAAATTATGTCGTTTAAATTGCTGCTGCTGCTGCCACTTAGGCATTGACAATTAAAGGAGGGTTTTCTTAATGGAGAAAGCGTGTAGTGCTTCTCTCAAACTCCTGCATTTACATGATCCCGTCCGTTGTATCGACTTTGTATGCTTATTAGAGTTTCAAGCTTTTCCAAAAATATATATTTTGGTTCTACTATCTCACATGGTTGTTGAAGCGAGGATGGGAGAACAGCAGATTGCCAGCGTTATATTTGCTGACCACTGACTTGGAATTGTCTTAAAATTCTTGTCACAATTTTGGTAAGATTTTTAGAAACACAGACGAATTATTGTATTTCACCATCAATTATATGTTAAATCTTGTGTTTATCAAGGAAGATAACTTAATTTGTACATAAAGGATTTGCTTGTTTAGACATGAGGCACTGTGTCCATCATCTAAGCAATTACTCTTGTCTTTCATGGTAGCCTACTGGTTACAATGGTTTTTGTGAACTTTCTTTATATGCAAGTGGTCAGCACACATTTAGGGGTACTCAAATGGCTTTTTACATGAACAGTTGGTCCATTTGACATAGCCAGACAGCTCTTGCCAAAGTTTGCATGTTGAATGTCTATTGTGATACAGCTTGAGTAAACATTTGCAGAGATGGACTTTTTTATCTGGTTTATAAAATACCAAATTCCAGCTTGTTGTTGTTGTTGTTGTTGTTTCTAAAAATCTCACAACTGGCCTGGCACATTGCAGTTCTGCTCTCCATTTTTTATGGACACTTCCAGCATGTACATGTGCTATGGTCATTGGTAATCGGTTCACTACACAATTGGGCTAAATTTTGGGGTATCTCGTGTCTAAGTGCATTGTATGTTAGCATGTCCTTCAGTTAACTGCAAGCAAATGGTGCAATCTTTGATATCAAAGCTTTTCCTCAAGCCACTCGAGTGCTTGTTTATATTGCCCAGTAACAAGAGGCCTGACTCGAAATCTCGTGTCTAATGAGGTATAAAATTTGCTAGTCAGAATTCTGTTTACTACTCAAGTATTGTAGGTAAATGTCCTCGAAGCTATTTTTATGCGCCTTATAAATTAAATTCATAATTGATTATAGCAGTGCGCCTCAAGGTCATTAAGTTGTCTCAATTAGTTGTTTGGATGTCAGGGTCTCTATCACGACATCCTCTCGCAGTGTTTATCGTTAACCGATTATTGGATTATTGCACCTGTCGGAATGCCTCGAGTGCAGACACGTGTTGGTTATTGGTGTAAATAAACCTAGAAAAGACGTTAAATGGGGCGCTTTTTCGCACAATTAATGGAAGGGGAGATTTGTGCTTTACGCCATTTAAAGATTCTCGGGGCGTTGTGATTGTGAGACACGCGAGCGGGGACTCAGGTGCGACAATGGGCCTTTGAATGTGTATACAAACCACTAACCCAAATATTGCAGTTATGGGTACATCAATGGACAAGAAAAGAGGCAGTCCATATAAAAATGAGCAACGCTGGGGGGTGAAGAGAGCAAATTTACCAAAAGAAATCATGGGACCGATGGGCGGTGGTGTCGCTCTGAAGGTAAAGTCGTCACTTGACCCCTCTTATTCTTCCTGCCCAAAACGCTAATAAAAGGTCACAGGCACTGCATTAGCCCCAGCCACAACTTGTGGAGCTGCTGAAGAAATCATAAAAGAGACCCTTGATGCGTTTTATCGCCATTGCATTGTTGAGCTCAAAAAAGTTGATGGTCCTAGGTAAAGAATGGAAAACAATGAGGTCGCAGCAGGCTTTTGACGTGTGGAGCGTGTGTGGTGTGAGACCTAGGGGAACCACGATCAAATTGCATAATGCACCTGAATTTATTCATGCTACAGGTGTGTTAGAGACCAACCAGATTTCAAGGTGAAAACTGAAAATACACAACACGTTCGAGGTTTTCGACTTTCAAATCCTCATCTTTTGGTGTGTAACCAAGGTCACCTGTTCTAATAGATTTGAACACTGCTTTGGAGTTTACAAAGGTGGCTTTGATTTCGCGGTTTTCTTTGGTTATTTCTGATATAAATTCTGGTTATTTTCACAGAAATCCTATTTTTTTTAAAGTTTGTCTTCTGGTATGTCAAACCCCTGAACTTTTTTTCTATGAGTTGTCCTTGGTTTCTTAAGATTAATTTTGGAGCTTATTATAGCCTGTGCATCTTTTAGTAGCCTTTGAATGAACTGAAGATGTACCAGAAAATCCATCAGACTTAATGCTGAGTATGGGAACAGTAGCTGACCTCAACAGCTAGTGATTGCCATTGGTGCCAAATGTCATCTTACGCCCAGTATTGTTGATGGCATTGAATGATGTAGCGATTTTTTGACTATGTCTGTTTGTCTCTTCACTAAGAGCATTTTTATGAGGGCATAAATAAGCTTGTCCATGAAAATGATACAAAGTGCGATGAAAAGCAACCTTCTCAATACCGTATTGATAATAGATTTAAAAATCATAATAGGCATATTATACACATTTTCCTGACTGTGACCATGTCAAGTAAATTCAATATTTGTTTTCATATAGTCAGTTATTAGTATTAGAAAAATCAAGAGATGGCACACTCAGTCAGCCCTGTATTTTTAGAAATGGGGAATTTCCCTTGTAACGCGTTTCATTTCACATAAATAAAAGTCGTGTTTGACCAACTTTTTAGTATACTAATACAATCATTAGTTATTAATATAGAAAATGGAGACGAGTATGAATAGTATATACTGTAGTTTGTGTGATACCAACATGAATTCAAGGTGGGCATGTGCAGAAAGTATAGAACATTGCAAATTTCGTTCTAAAACAGCTTCTTTGAGCACAAGTAGTCTGCTATTGTCATATTTTAAAGTTTTCAGGCAGGATTTTCAGAGAATTATTTTAAAAACTAGAAAAGTTGTGAGGGAACCATGGATAATCTGGTAACCAAAATTAATATGGTTTTGATTGCTGTTGATGAACATGACGTTTATATTAGAGGGATTGAGCGCGCCTCCCTTAATGCTCCCTTAATGTTAACCACATTGACAGCACTGTATGTTTTTCCAAT
>JAQGCC010006215.1:0-10522 GCA_034698905.1 Xestoiulus laeticollis
GTAATCAGATATATGACAAATTAACAGAAAAAAATGGAAGAAAACTGTTGAAAATCTGGAAGTGTCCAAAATCCTGAAAACCACAGATGGGTATATAATGTAGGTCGTTTTATGCTAAATGTCGGACTATTGACCTATAAATTTCGTAAGCTGCATTTAATGAAAGTCTATACCTGTTTATTGGCTGAATGAACGTATTCTATTATTGCTGCCTGCCTTCATTGTTGTGTCCTAACTAGGGTAGCAATTTATATTAATGTAGGGCATTTGAGACAGGAAACTGATATTGTAAATTACCACCGGTAATGATACAGACATCTGATTTTATCTTTTTTGCATTGGAAGTTAGTAAATCAAGATATTATAATTTCTTCACCCTTTAAACGCATTTCCTTAGAATAAAATCCATTTCTAAGGTAGTCGACAATCGGGATCTTAGCAAAAGTTTGTGAATCACAGCACATATAAATGTACACCTCTAACTGATGTTACGTAGGTATATTACAGCGTTGTTCAGACATGCTTTTTTGCATGTTCAATTAACTGAAAATGTAGAATCTGGTTTAGTTAATTTATGTTTCCAAAATTAAATCTCAAGTTAAATAAATGAAACCAGACCCAATAGCCTGGTGACACCATCGTTATTACAGACATGTTTAGACAAGTGTCGCTTAATATGTAAACACCTGAAACCGTACCTCAAATATCTGAAAGGCCATATACTGTATACTTATATAACCTATTCAATATTTGTATGATTCCGAATCTTTTGAATGCATAAATACCCTTTCCAATTACAGTTTCGTGACCTGACATCTCTCACATTTCTAATATTTGAGGTTAGGGCAGGTTTGATGTCAAGTATATGTATGTCCGTGTGAGCAGCTGTCCTATAGCCGTTGGGTTTCATTGGTCTAAAATTCTATTGGTCTTATAATTTTATTGGTTCCTGCCATTCTATTGGCTTTTTTATTGATTTGTATTGACAGGATCATCGACTGCATTATTGGCTGGATCATTAATAAGCAGTTCAAAGTTGGTTCAAACCATTGAATAGAAAACGATATGCTTTTTCTATGATCCTATATATTGTCGTAAATATAAATTAATAACAATACAAACCAAGGAAACATGTACATGCATGTATTTGAAAATCTATGAGCATCCCCATCTTTGCTTTGGTGCGTGAGATGATTACGGGCCCATCGCAGTGCATTCAATCCCATAATGCATTACCCGAAAAGTAACAAAATGGCGGTGCTCCCAAGTTTGATGGAATGTTTGTTGTGCTACAATTCAGTTAAGACTTTGAACTCAAAGACAATGATAATTAATCTTTTCCGCGTGTGTTTAGTAAAAGAAAATGTACTTGAGATTGAACTCTCTACGAGTTACTGACAGTCGGACAATCGTCAAAACTCAAAAGTTAGAATAGGAAGTCGACTTTTAAAAAGCGAGTGGTCAACTAACCGTAAATGTAAATATTTAACAGAGGGAATTATGAATGATAAGAAAGAAATGTAAACATGAAGCCCTTTATTTTATCAAACAATTTTAAAACATCGCACAACCTGAAACAAGATTGCGTCTTATATACAAATGTGATAATGACATTGGTTCTACCAGCATCTGTGATACTGTTAACGCCTACATCTTTCGTATAAGAGAGCAATATATAACTTGGTAAAATTATTTTAATTATTTATCATATAATATTTCGATAATTCCATGTATTATTTAATTTTTTGTTTTTGTTGTTTATATTTACTTTCCCAGTCACCTTCTAGTTTAACCTACTAGTATTACACATGGATTTCAATTATTGCTCTAAATTACTTAAAAACACAACATTTGTTTTATTATAGCCTAGGGCTAGGCCAATAGGTTAAAATAATCTGAAGGCCCTACTCAAAGCATATTATGTAGGCTACTCACTCCGTGCATCATTATGATGAAATATTAGAGTAGTGATACATATTTTGCTTGATAGGCCTACTTCGATACATTTTTGTGATGTAATCAATTAATATTTAAACTTAACAATATAGTTGCAATGAGGCATTTTAAAGAGCGTTCTTGGTTTTCATTTGAAATAACACTTCTTTGTTTGCTCTGTGCTGTCTAGCACTGCCAATCGCAACATATTAACTGCACATTTCTTCAATTCATCTAAACAAAAATAAATTGTAATGAATGAGGAAAGATGCATGAGTTTCATGAGTTCTCCAAAGGCCTGATAAACTCACGTTATGTGGGCATCCATTTCTCAGTTTGACAGTTTAGTTAGGCTATTTTTGATATGATACCTTTAGCTGCATTCAATAATACGGTATCACCTGCAAAAATACCAACACATTATTATCAATTAAGACAATTAGTCAAATGCCATGCAATATGATTGCTTTTGTTGTTTAAGAGCTAACCTGTTTTGAAGACCAAAGTTGCATTTTGAGCTCCCACTATGCATGGCAGTCCAAATTCTCGAGCCACTACAGCACCTGAAACATATGGATGTACGAATTTTAGTTTAAATATCAAATAAATTTGACAACTTGACTTCCAGAGCAACTATTCAAGTAACTACCATGAGAAATAAGCCCTCCAATTTCCGTGACGACCCCAGCAAGCATGGGGAAATAGGGGCTCCAGCCTATGTCAGTTGAAAATGTTATCAGTATTTCCCCTGGCTGAAAAAAGCAATGTTATGTTGTCAGTATTTTCCTTTGGGCACAACTTTCCAAGAATCGTTATTTTGCATGAAATTGGCTTTCACCTTTATGGTATTCACTTCGTGAAATGTGGTGATTACTCGTGCTAATCCTTTGATGATTCCCTTGGATACCGGATAGCCTTTATGGAAATACAAAGTACATGTATGAAAGCTTAATTTCAGAATTTGATGCATTGTGTTGGCAACTTGTAATACTTACCAGTAACCTGAGTGGTTCCTTCAAACATTGTTGGATCGTTTTCCACAGTCTGTAGCACAAAAAGTCACAACTTTCGTTAACTGATGTTAACTTAATAATGGATTGGAAAACATCAAAACTGGACTTACAGGCTTTGGAAGACCATCAATCATTTCTGGAAACTTCATTCTGTCCATTTCGTCATGAAGTCGACATCTGTGTTTTGCTCTAGAATACAATGACATAAAATGATGCAGCATATTTTGAAGTACATATCTAAATGGCAATAATTTAGGTTGTACTTCAGTAAAGGTTGGCAAAAAGATAAACTTGGGCAATGACTAACAAAATGAAATACCTTCTTAAAGTAGCTGGCGATCTTGTCTTAATAATATCCCCAATTTCCTCGTGTGTGAAAAAGACTATTAGTTTTTCATCAGGAATTAAGCCTTCCTTGACCATCATGTCAGCCAGGTTATAATATTCACACCTACTGTTGTCATATGCTTTAATCAGATATGACTAAAATAACAATTA
The DNA here is from genome assembly GCA_034698905.1 of Xestoiulus laeticollis. Lineage (NCBI taxonomy): Eukaryota > Metazoa > Arthropoda > Diplopoda > Julida > Julidae > Xestoiulus > Xestoiulus laeticollis. Next base: position 3,447 of record JAQGCC010006215.1, read on the forward strand.
TCAGAGAATAATTAGCTGTCAACATACTATGAGCATTAGCATCATTTACACAAATTTCAGAGTAATTGGACTTACTTTAGCCTTTTCTCGTCCACATACAGCCTGTCTACATTGTTTCATTAGCCAAGGGAATATTCGCCTTAATTTTAGGAAACAATGTATTAATTAAACCAATATATGCGTGCTTCATGTTAACAAAACGCAACTTACTTTTTAAATGGAGACATTTCGGTTTTAATGGTGCTTAAAATGTCATCTGGATTTATTTCTGATGATGTCTTATATGATGCCAAATTACTCACTATTCCCTGAAAATATTTTATTTCGACGGGATTAATGTATAAGTTATTTTATACGTACATGTAGGCCTACTGCATTCTTAATGAAAGATTTTAGTACTCACTCGTAATACTTCAATCACAATTTCTGGATTTTTAGACCAAGATAGGCATTCCATTGAAAACTATAATGTTTTAGCAAAATCCATAGTTTAGATTTTTAGACATTTAATCGAAATTTGCATTCCCACTTTTTAAAAAAATTTAGGAGAATTTGAAATACCTCTTTTAATCCTCTGTGACCATGACGATATAGAAATTGTTTAAATGCCCTTCCACTTTCACCCTGATTCTGTTGCAACCATTCAAGAGCTTCCTGTAAAGAATGTGGGGTTAATTAATAAACCACAACGTGATCAAATTTTCAAAGTTATGCATTTATGAATTGGAAATTGTTAAAGATCGAAATTTGATTTGAAATTTTTAATTGAAGGTTCGACCAGTATTGCTATTTAATGCAAAAATGAAGGCATACCTCTGTTGTCATTTTGCAAAAGGCTTCAGGAGCCATTTCATTAGATATGGCTAAGGCCATTTCCTGAGGGATAAACACAAATCATACAATAAATTCACTTCTTTTGCATACATATACATGCATTTACTTCAAAAATAATTACTCTTAGGCTGAGAGGCACATCTCCACTTTCTGCACCATTCCCACTTCCAATGATTTGGGCAAAATCAGTGTATAGATCAGATGAAAATTCTGTTCAAGTAAAAATTCCAAGTGAAACGACTTGCAATGTTATCTTGCAGAACTTTAGCCTATGCATTGAATTTGTATTCATTCTTACCATCGGCGTTTGAGAGTGCACTTATGATGACTTGGTTCCAAAGAGTGGAAGACATGGTTACTTCAAAATGATATTTCAGAGCCTTTCATAAAATAAAATATTGAAGAAAGTTAGTGTCAAGAATAATTGCAGAATTGAATTAAAAGCTGTGAAGCATAAGTTATATTACTAGGATGCTGTTCGAGAGTATTCCACCAATTTTCTCATGAGCTTCTTTCGCTGTTGTGCAATTACTGGACACAAGAGGTTGTGCCCAAACTGCCTTTTCCATTTTCTGAAGAGATTTTTTCCAAAAAAGAGCTCCCTAGGAAATAAATCAGTGTGTTTAATTTTTAAGATAAATATTCTGCAAATTATACATTATTTGTTTTCTTTTGTTGGAAAATATCTACTAGTCTATGCAATGTTGTGAAAGGCTACAATGCAATTCCGGCACATCTATAAATCTGCGCATTGTTCGGTACGGTACTTACTTTGACTCCGTTTTTTAGTAGTGCAAGGCGATTTCTAAGAGGTGCCGCACTATATCTTTCCAATGCTATTTGGCATACGTCGTCATCATCCAAAATCCTGCCATAAATTCCTAGTTCCCAAGCTTTGGATACAAGTCCTTTCTTTTTCTCTAGGCTCCAGGATTTTTGCTAAATAAAAAGTAGCGAGCGTTTTAATTAAGATTGAAACATAGGTTCACAATAACCATTTCTGAACTTAAAACCCAAATCTAGTTAGGTTCCTCCGGTAATAAGCATTAAATCTTTAAAATTACCCATGTTCCTAATCTTAACAAATCTGAATTTGGCCAGTTACCTGTACTCTGTCAAACATGGCATGACCATAGAATGTTCCAAAGGAGTCATCAACAGTAGGATCAAACCTGTAGGTATCCACTTTCCAGGACATTTCTTTCTGTGATAAAGTATTGCAGAATTAGTTTTTAAAGTAAACTGCGTTGAAGCAGAAGTGGTTTGGATTGGCTTACCATCATGTAGGGTATTATGGCTCGCCATACGGCTGAAACCGTGAGTGGACACATAGCTCCTGGCATAACTTCACTGTAATTAGTAAGTTTAGGACATAAATTACGGCTGATATTAAGTTATTATGCTTGATAAGGTTACTGAAAAAGACAGTATTACGTACCCAACGTTGGCCGTGCTGAATCTCTCGTCATCCGTTCTCATTACGGAGTCAAATTCGTGCATGATTTCAAAATCGAGCATGGTATTCTCGGTTGTTACTGGACGTGACTAAAATATTGAAATGACGATGATCTTTAATTGTTGTAACACATGCAATGTTTTGAGACTGTTATGATCATTGACCAAGTATACAAGCTAACAGCTAGAGCTAATAACAGAAAGGCACAATACGCTCGTACATGTACGCTCGTACATGTACACTCGTACATTGTTTGCTCGTAGAAAGCATACTAATACATTACATATATGTAAATGTATAGGCCTAACTAATAGAATTTACAGGATATACAGAATTTAAAGGTCGATTTAATAAATATATAACATAATTGAAACTTTGTTTCATATGAAATTGACTCAGAATATCGGGTTAACTGCACAAGTTTAGTAACATTTCCACATGCTTATAATAAAATTAAACATAGCACCTACCTGCAGAAGATAAATGTGCTTGCCTTTAACTGCCCATTCAATATCTCGGCCTGAACCAAACAAACGTTCTAGAAAAACGGCAATGTTTCCTAGCCGTAGTGCCAACTCTGCATCTACGGTACATTTTGAAGCTTCATCAGGGGCAATTTCGGTTTCAACTGTACCACCATCATCTAGCAAACAATAAAAAACATGTGAATAAAACGAAATCATGAAGGTCACAAAATCAAGACAATATAATATAAGTATGACATCAGTACCACTCATTGTTATCTTGACGCTTTTCTTTCCGATCTCTTCTCTACATATCGACAAGGTATCATCCCAAGTTCTCTTCATGACAATTGTATCAGGATCAGCTGTTGCAGACACAACACTCTGAAAGGTGCTTTTGTTAGTTATCATCTTTGATTTTTGCATTTCAAAGATTTTAATGTACTATAGTCAGCGTCTACCTCTCCTAAGCCATAATTGGCTGTGATAAACATTTTGGCTGCACTTCCGCTTATGGGATCTCTCGTGAAGAGGACACCGGCAATGTCCGCAGGAACCATTTCTTGTACCACAACGCCCATTCCGCCATTTAAAAGTTGTCCATTTTGTCTTAAATTGCAAGAAATACAGATTAGTCATCAGGACATTGGAGCCATGAATTAAATCAAGTACATGTGCACAGTGCAAAATAAAAGAAAGTTAGTTACCGTTTGTATTCCACTGAACGAAATGCAAACTGTGATGCCCAGCATTTCAGTACAGCATTGCATATCTGAGAAAGAATATGTTAAACATATAAGTTGCATTAATGATGTCAACTTCATTAAGAAGAGTCTTTGCTTACCTGTTCAAAACCCCTGACACCCAAAAATGTCTCGTTTTGACCAGCTGCTGACATCTCTTCGCCATCTTCCCCTATTTTGTGTGAGATTTGAGGTTGTTAAACTCGTATCCTGTCAACTTGTTTTCGAATTATATGGTTTCAAACTAACCAATTGCTGATGACCGGACAGCGAACCTCATTGTGTCAATGTTACCAAACTCATCCAACAGACTTTGTTCCAGCTCCTTCTTCAGCAAACTCAGCAGCTCGCTTTCAGCAATAGCTTTCGTTAATCTGTGATTAAGTTGAATTAATTGATAATGTTGAAATAATTATTTAATATCATATTACTGATCGCTGATGTACTCACACTTCACATTCGTCAGGAACTGAACCTGAAATTCGTTTCCTGCAAATACAAACATAATTGATTTATTGTATTCTTGTTTCTATTGGTTCTTGATGATAAGGTACTCACCAGGCCACATTTTGTAGTTTTTCAATACACATTCCCAAATTTGGATTTTCTCGAAGGTGACGTGCAAATGCGGTTTTTGTAATACATACTCCTTTTGGAACGGTGAACTGTGGAAAATGAGGAGACATTGTGTAAAACTTGCATGGAAGAATACATTCTGGCATCTGACGAAATGTTAATCTCACCTTATCCAAGGAGTCTTTTAAGGTGGACATTAAGGCCAAGGATGCACCTTTGCCACCCACAATGGCACTGCTTTGGCATAATCGGTCTTTGAGTGAGAGTACCATATGCGGACAATCCTTGATATCTGGTTTTTGTTAATTAAAAAATGAAATAGAATTCCCGTTAAATTTACACTTAGTGGAATTTTTAAAATGTATTGTACAAAAATCCATAGCTATAAATGCTAACCCGGTTCTTTAAGTTGCGGCAATGATTTTCTACAAGGAAGATTGCATATAGTGTTGCTCTGGCAGCAGTATTCAATGATTCCATCTCCAGGTTTACCATTTAATGTCAAATGCACATTTTTCATCAATACTTTGCCATGCCATTCTTCACCTCCAAAAGTTTGGAAGTCATAATCGCCTCGACTTAATCTTAAACTGAATTTATCCTTCCCTGCAATTGGAACAAAAAAGAACATTCAAATATTGATTGTTTCTTGGAGGTATTGCACAAAATTCACGTCGAATTATGGCATGGACTTGCCCGATTCAAAGACGAGCTCGACCTCGCCAGTCAAATTTTTAGCTTCCAAAAGCAGCAAATTGGCATCGAAGTGAAATTTTGTGATGTGTTTTATCGTCATGTTGCAAGGTGGACAAACATAACCGTAGAGATAACTGCGAAAAGATTACGAGGTTATGTTGGATATCTACATCAATAGCTCATGCTGAACTGACTTTTTCTTATGATAGGGCCTATAGTTATTCTAACCTTTTGTTTCCATTTTCGCTTTCGTCAATAAATAAGTGAAAGTTTGTACCATTCTGAAAATAATTTTTAATAGATGTTGTTACATTCCTATTTAACAGAGTATGTGTCATACATTTATACTATTGCTTACATGTAGCAGTCCTTCGAGCGTAACCTTTTCCTTGAGATTTTTCCAATTTAAAACTCCTGAAAATGTAATCGTTGCTGATGTAGTTCAAAGTTGCACATGTATTTTAAGCATGCACTTCCAAACATACCTGTTCTTCTTGTTTTAAGTCCTCTTAAAAATAATTCTTGTTCCTCTTTCTCTTCAATATTCACCACTCCATGTAATTGCCCAAATTGAGCAAACCATTCCTCTGGAGGCCTGCATATTTTACGAACATTTATCAATGTTAAATGTAACCTTAATATGCATTAAATATCTAAGATGGAGCAAACACTCACAATGAACTTGAAGTTAAAACTTCTTTTAACCAGTCCTTAGAGGCTAGGTCCCTCGCTAAACACTGCACATTGAAATCGTATGGAAGTTCAACATAATTATTCAATGGATGCCATCTAAAATTATAAAAAACGGGTTGATTTTTCTTTATTTTTGAGAAGTTTAAATATACTAAGAGAAAAATTACTACTCAAAACGCACATGAAGTTAAACTGAACCATCTTTTCATTATTAGTTTCTGTTTCTGGAAGGTTGTCCTTCTTCCTGTAAAATAATGCAGGAAGGCGCATTTAGAACTGAAAATGCATATGTGGTACATGTCATAGACCATTTTAACCAGCAGTGACGATAAACAAATATACTAGCTCTTTGGCATGACCTTACCAAAGGTATCCCTTGAATATGATCCGCCATCGTTTCAAGGGTTCCATTAACTCGAAAGTTAGGCCCCCAGCAGAAAATGTGGTACCATTGGTGTTGTAGATCAGCGTATCTGGATGACATGGATGCTGGTATTCTTCTCCATTTGATAACCGAAGATGTACCTTGATTTCAGCACAACGTCCATGCCTCCTTGTCAGACTGACGAACAGGAAGTTCCCACTCTTGTTTATTCCACATATGCGCAAACAGTCTGCAGCCTAAAGTTAGACATTAAGTGACATAAAATCAAAATGTTCTTTGCAAAATATCATCAGTGAAGTTCACAAAGCGAAATGGGTACATTTATGTCTTCGGGTAACTCTCTGGGACCCTCTCTGAACCAAGCTTCCTTCTGTGCTGAAATGCCATTCTTCTCTGGATCATTTGAGAAACAGTCAAATATAAAAATGGGTGATAAACGCTTCTTCTGGATCCAAATGATGATGTAGGCTATCGCCAATTTGATGTATTGAATATTTCCTGCAATCGAAAAAAAAATTTTTTTTTGAAGATAATGCAAGATTCAGGATGTTAAATTGTTGTCTCTTATAATTAATTAGACAGTTGCAATGACCAGGTTCGGTTTTCAAGATTACAAATGCAGTCAGTAAAATGTAGTTTGTGGAAAGATACTTAATGATACAAAGTTTGATAACGTCATTATGCAAATTCATTAGGAGGAAATAGAGTTTTACAAATGTGTGAATTTGGCAAAATGCCTTAAAAAACACCAGGCATTGCATTTGCTGCATTTTAATTACAGTAGCTTCAGAATTGTTATTGCATATACAGTATGTACATGTATTTTCACTTCTTCCTCATCCTTGATTTGTATCGAGGTACAATTGTAGAAAGACCAAAACAGGTCCCTCTAAAAAACTTAGGCGGAATTTGGAATAGTCATTTAGGTGATAAATTAATTAATGGTGATTTACAAACAACAACAAAATCAGTCAGGGATTTATCACTTACCAATGCTCCACGCAATAAATATGCTCATTTTGCCAATGGAACTTTTTATACAATTTTTAGATGAATTTTGTTATCAGAGCTTTATTTGAGTTGAGGTAATTCAATGTGTGATAGCTGATGCAGCTCTAATATATATATATCGAATATAGCGTTTTTTGTCACTTCCTATCCATCCATTCAGTTTTACAAATGACAGGTTATTATTATAAATTCAATTAAGTTGCAGAAACCGTAAGCTA
>JAQGCC010006216.1:0-10522 GCA_034698905.1 Xestoiulus laeticollis
AAGATGGCCACGCTATACATCTGACCTAGCGCGATTTCCAAGATGGCCACGCTATACATCTGACCTAGCGCGATTTCCAAGATGGCCACGCTATACATCTGACCTAGCGCGATTTCCAAGATGGCCACGCTATACATCTGACCTAGCGCGATTTCTAAGATGGCCACGCTATACATCTGACCTAGCTCGATTTCCAAGATGGCCACGCTATACATCTGACCCAGCGCGATTTCCAAGATGGCCACCCGCGTGCTTACGGTGTTCCAAGATGGCCACTATACAGATTCGTGCCAATACAAGCGTTAACATTACACGTAATACTCCGTCGGGATTTCCAAGATGGCCACTCGCGTATTAAGCGGTGCATCGATAGCTCCAATATGGTCTCCACCATTTCATTTCTGCCATAATTCCCAAAGATGGCCACCATCTTGGAGTAATGCAAACACGGGAGTTCCAAGATGGCCACCATTGCGAAATTGCACGCGTTATAGGAGATGCAAAATGCAAAAAAATATGATCCACCTGAGGAGAAGTTGTTAAGACACGGTTATAAGTTTTCCCTTCATTTTACCTATTTTCCTTCTTCTTCTTCCCCCCCCCCCTCTCCCCCCTACACACACACATCCAGGTAAGTGCATGCTCAGGCGTCTGCCCTTGGCTCCGGGGGTTGGAGGTCACGCTACCTGCTTCTATACCCTCACTCACTCCCCACCCCCTAAAAACTCCTCTTTCACCCTGGGGGCTTTAAAGAGGGAGAAAAGCTACTCGGCTTTTTTATCCTCAGTCCCCAAATGTAAAAAAAAAAAAAAAAAGGACACGTACGGAGCAGCTCATGTACATGTACATGTATCTTGCATTGTGTATGTGTATACACGTACATGTACGCATGTTTTTTTTCCCGTTTTTTGGCCCGCGGCCATTTGCATTTGGCCCGCCGAGAAAAAACAAAAAAAAAAACCTTATTGTCCCCGTCGATATGAAACTGGCTCGGAATGTGCTTTTTCATCACGAACCTACTTTTCTTATTCTCTTCTACAAGTACTACTAATGTACATTGTACGTCTTATTTCAACCTTTTTTTTGTGCTATTTAAAAAAATAGCAATTTAAAAAATAAGATTAAAAATCCGTTGTTTTCGACATTCTTACAATTGTAGTTACATGCCTTATCTTTTTAGCAGATAACATCTAATTAGATTAATTTTAGGGATGACCAAGATGGCGACCAAATTAAGAGACGCTTAACCTCTCACCTGGACTAAATCTAACAAACTTTAACCTTATCTGATCTGACCAAACAAAACCTAATATGTAACATACCTTAACAACCTAACTTTAACAAACCTGATATCTAGCAAATCTTAATCTAACCCAACTAACCTCAATTTAACATGACCTAACCAAACTTAACCTCAGACCTGGACTAATCTAACAAAGTTTACTCTATATATTAAAGTTTACTCTTTTCTAATTTGACCTAACAAAGCTCAACCCGTGGAGCTTATCTTTGACCTATTCTAACGAACCTTAACCTTTAACCTAGCAAAATCTAACTTAAACTAAACAGAACCTAACCACCCTTAACTTGACCTGGACTAATCTAACACTGCTTAGTCTTATCTAATTTGACCTATCAAAGCTCAACTTTACCTCTGACCTAATCTAACGAAACTTAACCTATAACCTAGCAAAATCTAACTTAAGCTAAACAGAACCTAACGAACCTTAACTTGACCTCTTGACCTGGACTAATCTAACAAACGTCAGCCTCGTTTAACATAACCTGCAAACTTAGCTTTCAACTAATGTTACCTTAGAACAAACCTTACCACGCCTTGACCTACCTTGACCTAGCCCAAGCGAATGAGTACATGTACTTATTGCACCTCGTTGGTGTCTCCATGGTCGCCATCTTTGAATTCCTGCCATATTTTCCTACATGTACTTATGGATCTTTTAAATGCGTGACTTTTATATCCTCCTGTCCATGGCCCTCCCCCCTTGCCCCCATGGGGTGGGGGAATGCCCTAAGCGCCCCACGTGCATCTCGTAATGGTCCAGTGTGTGGGTTCCAATGGTCCCTAATCCTCCGTGGGGTGGGGATAAAGGGGGAGGGGGTGGTCGTTTATGTCCTCCTATTGTTGTTCAACTATTTCTCCCTCCCCATATGCGATGTCCATTTGTGGGTCCTTTTGTCCCTTTATTTTCTTCGAATCGTCCCTTTTGTCCACCCTGGGGGCCCGTGTCCGAGCATATACAGGGTGAGACGCAAATCTCTTGATTTATGATATATTGGATTATCGGGAATTCCCTTTCTGTATACAACGTACGCCATGGACCTAAATGAAGGCCTTATTTACGCCATCTTGGATCATAAACACCTCGATTTTAATATTAAAAAACGCTATTTTTTTTTTATATTTATATTAAAAAGGGCCATCGTCCTTTTGAAATCCTTTTATCAGTTTGTTGATTTGTCTGTGTCTGGATTTATTAAATCCCCGCACGGTTTTTTTTTTATTGTCCTCCCAGGATTAAATTAATAAAAAGGGTTTATGTGGGATTTTTTGATGCAGGAATGAAGCGCTTTTTCACCGTCACTCCTGGCGTGAAAGGTGAAGGAAATTCCTATTATGTCAACGACTTCCGGTTATACTTAATCGTCGATTAAAAATGGGTCAACGGGCGTCTTAATTCCTGTTCTGCTAATTAAAAAACTGCTTTTTTATTGGATATTTTTTGTTTGTTATATACATGTAATTGGCATATTTTTTATTCGTAGACCAATTTATTAGTATCGCTATCTCTTCCATCTCTCTCTCCTTAATTTTTTTTATACCCATCAAATGAATTAACGAATTAAGTTATGATTACTAGTTTTTATTTCAATCGAGAGATAACCGATTTATTTTATTTTGTTGCTGCATGTTGTTGTTGTTGAAATAAATTTAATCTTAAACGAGATTTGAAATTGAGGAAATAAAATTAATGCTCGGTTTGAAATCAATTTTTAATGTCCTACTAAAACGAAACTTAATTTAAATCTGATATTAGCCTGTCCAATATCTAGGCATTTAGAGGCATTAAGTGGGAGCAAAAAAAAATATTCAAAAATGTTGGACAAATATCAAAATTATAAATAATAAATTTATACGCTAAATGATTACATTTTAATGTTTGCATAACTTTATGTACATGTATAAATTATTCATTTACATGTATTTCGTAATTTATTATATCGAATATAACAGGATTTTCGTACGAATGCACACGTGTGAAAAATAATAGGGGTACTCAAATTCAACATCGTACATCTGAGATTTCGTATTATTTCGTAAACAGGCTCGTGCGTTCTGAAATAGATTTTTAGAACGCACGTGTTAGATTTTTTAAAATTAAAAATCGATTTTTAGAACGCACGTGATAGATTTTTAGAACTGAAAATCGATTTTTAGAACGCACGTGATAGATTTTTAGAACTGAAAATCGATTTTTAGAACTCACGAGATAGAATTTTAGAACTAACTCGATTTTTAGAACGCACGTGATAGATACTTAGAACAAAATCGATTTTTAGAACGCACGTGATAGATTTTTAGAACTGAAAAATCTGTTTTCAGAATGCACGTGATAGATTTTTAGAACGCACGAGCCTGTTTACGAAATATTACGGAATCTCGGATGTATGATGATGAACTTGAGTACCCCTAGTACGCATGTATTTCTAGTTGTGTGCAAATTTAACACATGTGTTGTAAAAATGACGACATTGGGAACAATTAGGCCAAAATGGTATGTTTTAATGTGGTTAATGCACGGTGTTTGGTTCTCCAAGATGGCGTCCAGTTGCACTTTAGGGGCTTGATCCCCTCTTTTCCCCAATCCCCCTACATGTATTTATATATATTATTTCTTACAATGGCAGCCCGTTGTCCTTATTCCCCCGTCAAACCCATCGTTGTTTTCGTTTTATTTATTTGTATTTTTTTTTGCTATTTTTTTGTTGGCCCCCTGGTGGCTTCGTTTCTTACCTAGGCTGTTGGTTTTTTTTTTTTGCAAGGGGTGAACTCTATAAAAAAAATGATAGTGGTTTTTTGAACAAAGATTTGTATTTACTCGGGGTTTGTTTACCCTTTTTTTGAATTCGAGTCGATGTCTTTTATATTTACTCCTAGCCGAAATGTAAATATAACGACTCACCTTCGCGTGCCCTATAGGTCCCTCGAAGGCCCTAGGCACAACATTTATCCTCATATGAATAAAAAGCATCTCTCTCTCCTTGCCAATACAATATTAAAGGCTTTTTCCCTACTTTTAATTTTATTTACACGTATAAGATAAGACGAGACAGGAACATCTTACCTGATAACAACTTTATGGAATTGACATTAGGAATGAAAATCCCTTTTCACACTCGCGGCTGCCATGTTAATCTTGCTAAAAAGTTTACTTTCGTTTGGCATTTTGATAAAAAGCCAAACTTGATAAAATTGATGAATTCCTTTCCCGCCATTTCGTTAATATACGAAACATTTTTAGTAAACTATTTCGTCGTTTAATTATGGATAATATTATTCTTGTACGCTCGATTTTGGTTGTCGTTCTATACTTTTTCGCCTTTTCGTTTCATCCCTAATTACTTCGAAAAGAACGCATGCACGTGCAATGCCCTCAATCGGTCGTTCGTGTTTCGTTTTGCACGCGCGCAACGATTCGAATTTATTCGAAAATATATATAGTTAAAGAAATATAAGACGTATTCATTTGATTTACGTGGGCTTCGGTTTAATCCCTCAATGATGAGGAATCGAAACGTCAATTCACCCTCGCCTTTTCGTTTCATCCGTTCGCAAAGATGGAAAATGGAACGCGAGCGCGCGCGGATTCCGATTCTATAGCGACGTTTACAGTATAAGTATATATATATATATCCCCACGTTTTTCTTATAAAACGTACATGTATACTGTATATCGTGAGTGAAAATGCGTTATTAGACGATCCTTCAATAGCGTAGTATATACGCGAAGAAAGTGAGTGAAGATGGCACATGTAATTAGAATTGTTGTAATTAATGCATATATATCCAGTAGTGTGGTTTTTGTAATGATACATCAGCATTGGATTTGCAGGGTTATATATGGAACGGAAAACGGAATGTCGGAGGATGCATATTGCATTGCATTGCATTGCATTGCATTGCATGCACGCACGCACGTGCCGTCGTTCTAGAACGAGTGCCATGGAATGTTCTAGAATATATTCTATAGAGAGGTTGTATACTCTTAAATTGTAGGTCATTGTTAATTTCGTATGAAAATTTCAGTTTTTAGGTGAATATACGTGTACATGTATATAATTATTGTAGATGATGAAAATAAGAGTTTTGAGAAAGGAATTAGGAATTCCAGGTAATATTTTGAAAGCGTTTCTGGCGCGCTGTCGGTTATATACGTTTTCTAAAAGTGCATAGATTGTATTTAATTTTCGTCTGTGTTATTATTGGTTGCCAAGTGTACGTTTGGCCCGAGGTCTGTTTCCGCCTACCTGCATGGCGCTGTGCAGCTAGGTTTACCTTTCTTTCTTTCTTTCTTTCCTCCTCCTTGGCGTTTTTCCGTTGGCCCCGTGTTGTTTTTCTCCATTCGCTTACCTGTTGTTCGCCTACCTGCATCGTGTATAAGGTTTGCCTTCTTCTTCTTCTTATTCCAAGATGGAGGCGCCTTTGGAAACGGACTGAAAAGAGAAGAGCACCTGTTGGCGCTTATTTAACACTTTTCGACGCTTTTCGCGAAGCGTGCATGACGAAACGCCAGGTGATTACAAAAAACGAGCGACGAGGATTTCGTACTTGCCTATAGCTACGATTCGGTGTTTTAAAACGAAAATATTCAACCGCGGGATCGTATGTATACATGTATATGCGTTTGTTTGAAGGACTTTCAAACTCTATGCCCGTGTTTTTAGACCCGTGAAAAAAAAAAAAAAAAACCCTAATGGAGTGAAGTTTGTATACGTTTTCAAATCACGAAATATGCATGGGAGGAATTTTTGAGCTCGGATTTATTGCGGTAAGTGCAATGGACGTTTTAATCCTAACCGCTAGAAACGAGACTATGCGACACCAGCTGCAGCTGTAAGTAAAAACACACACCCTCCCCCCTCCTCTCTCTTTTCTCTTCTTTCATATAGGATCCTTGGTTAGGATTAGTGAGGTCAACCCCTCTATTGTGTTTTGGGTATCTTTGAGGTTGTGCGGGGACCCTATAGCCCTAAACTTCCTCCTCTTAATTCGTTTGCTTTTTAATGCGAGTCTTGGAGGGGGGTTTGACAGGGGGAGATGCGAGGTTAGGATTTACGGAATCGTTGAGGTTGTTTAGGTGTGTAACGTGGCTCGATAACCAAGTTTGGGGGAATAGTTTTACAGGTAGAGCTTTCCGAGTATATCTATCATCAAATGTACCAAATACAGGGTTAGGATATATTAATTTAAGATACCCCTATACCTGCACATGGCATTTTTTGCTGACTGTAGGGTACTGAGTTGAATTGAATTGATTAGGCTACTAGAACTTGGGTTACTATAGCAATATACTGTAGGCTAACGCTACGAGGACCAAGGTAACGGATTATAGTGGTTCTGCAGGGTGGTTTGGATAGGGGCCATGGGCAACCCAGTGATCGAGGTCCTACGATGGGTTATATACAGGTTTCTGACAACGAATACATTATATAGGCCTACTATATGTTGACATTTGTACTACGTATAGTGGTTAGGACATTATACGTGTAATTTGTAAGGATCCTAGCATCCTTTTGACTAATGGCATATATCTACATGTAGTGTTGGTTAGGATACTCGTAAGTTGTACCCAAATGACGTATGCACTCCATGTTTTCCTATTGTTATTGGATTAGGTTTCTTAATTAAGGCGGATGGTGTGATCAGAAAGGGTCCTGGAACCCCTGAAAAGTAAAGTTTGTTGCCCTTAATGTGAGGAACTTATACCTGGAGTCGTTAGGCTGTTATTATGATCAGGGAGGGTATTTTTACTACATGTATTTCCCATCAGGCACGACTCTGTTGCAGGGTTGGGTTTTTGAGAGGTGTTTTCCGTGCCATCCCAATTCCCAACCCATATATATAAATCCCCTCGTTGCTGCATGCATGCTCGCGTGGGCGCCGAAGGAAAAGGTCAGAGGTCGTTGGAAGTGGGCGTGTCGATATTATTCCGCATTCGGGATGAAATGACGATGATGAGTGTTTCCCCTCCAGGGACGGGGAGACACCCTCGCATTCTAACACGCCTTTCTTATATATATATATACATACATGTACTAGTATATATTATACGAAAACAGCTGCCTTAATTTTTTGGACACTCACTGACTACCTGGTTGGGATTATGGAGTTTCAACACGCTGTTCCGGATGTCCGATATACCGGAAACAGTAGCTGAAAAGTGTATGTACTGGGAATGGACGAAATAATGGAAACACTCCAGGTCGCCTAATTGATGCGGTTTTGCAACCACCTGTGGCTTAGATGCCCTTTATCTCCTCGTTGGGATGACATTTTTGGGCGCTGAAATACGCGAGGGTGGACAAAATAATGTGAACAATTCTTTTATTTCGGTTTATTTATAAATATGGTCACTTTTTGCATTCATTATATACGACATTACGTGTGTTTTTACAACTTTTTCAAATTAAGTTTATACTAAAAGCTGGGAACAATATAGACATGTGTTTATATCCTATTTCTATACATGTATATCTAATGCATCTTCTAATTCCCACGTAATGTACACGTAGGTGAAATAGACAAAATAATGTGAACAGCTGTACATGTTACAGTATAGTGGGAATTGTTTTCATTATACCAATTACGTTATTAGAGGAGTGATTCTATACTATTTTATCTCATAAATAAGAAATGCGCATCCGTATAACATTTAAATGGGTATCGACGTGCAGGAATGTCACTTGTTTTTTAATCGTAATTATTGCAGCAGCGACTTTTGATTCGTTTCGATATACATGTACAATTATATTTATGTTCCCACACGTGTGTTTGTTTGTAACGCTCGGTGCCAATTGGACTAACCACTTTACAACTCCCATTGTGTCATTTTTTTGCGTTGGCCTACATTCGCGTTCCACCCCATGACCCTTTGACCTGGATATTTCTCGCCCAAAAACGGATTTTTTGCGCAGGTGAGACAAATCGGGATCGTCCCTGTATTAACCCAACACCCCCCTTTTTTATATACCCATCGATGCTGCTGCTGCTGCTGATGGTGTTGGACACCCTGTTAGTGTACGAATAGGATTTCAGGGCAATTGCGCACGAGGACGTTTCCTCCCCCCACACACACCTTTTACTCAATCGAATTGAAAATGTGCCCCTAAAAGATACATCCATTTCGATGTTATTAATGCTATTTTTGCAGTAGGCTAATTTCTGCTTATTTGTTTTCGGTTTGTTTAGTACTTGAGTTAAAACTTTTAAAATGTGATTAATTACTACATTTATACGTAACTTTAGTGACATTGAAAACCATTTCAGTAAATTCAATAATTTAATTCAGTTATCCAATTTCCACCCATTTCCGGTGGCTTTCTCGCCCGTCCACGTGCCACGGGAGTCCCCCCGGCTACTATTGGAGACAGGCCGCGGTTTGGCCCGCATTAATTGGGCAGCGTAGGTGAAGGGTTTAATTTTAGAGGCGTTTCTCGACTAATTCGTGGAAATTTATTATACTAGTAGTTGTTTTTTTTTTTGTACATTTTCGACTCCTTCGTCATGTTTTCCCACAATTGCAACATGGCCATTTTGGTGTTGGTTTGTACCATCACGCTATTTGCCTTTTTTCCTCGAATTGCCAACTAGCTCTCCTTAATAATTGCCCTTCAACATTTTAATACTCTACTCGCCATCTTGAATTTCTAAACCCCTAAAAAAAGGTTAAATTAACACGAGCTTTTGGTGCAACTCATCTTTCCGTTTTTATTTCGAAATGATACCTTTGAAAAAGCATTTCCAACTCTTTCTTCAATTGGAAATTGGAAACAATGCTATTTGAGGCTTTATTTTCCCGCCTTTTTTTTCTATGCCATTGTATACAGTGTACAGTGCACATTTTTGAATTTGTATTTCGTCGCCTTCGTCAGATATTTGTCGAGGTTTTGCCATTTGTCGCACCTCTATGTCATTGTTTGTACCTGTTTCGTCCCCCTCCTCTCACGGTGACCTCTCTGGCTGACCTCGGCACAGGTTCGTCCCGTCTCACCTGAAAATCAAATGAGTTTGACCGGAATAGGTTCAACTGCATATGGGCTCAAAACGCACCTTTGAACCATTCCTATAATTATGCCATGGTCCTGTTCAACGTTTACTCTTGCAAGTCACCTTTAACCCTTTCTTGGGGCCCGTCTTAAGCTATGGTACCTTTTCTCGAGCATATGCTAGTGTACAGTATCTTGGAACCCAACTTTAGGGTAAAAAACATACTGAAGCATGGATAAGAAGATGGATGGATGGATGGATGGATGGATGGATGGATGGATGGATGGATGGCATGGCCTTGAAATGCAACGTTTCGATTGGTTTCCCCGATGGCGGGAATGATGCATTTCGGGATCATGCCATCCATCCTCTTATCCATGCTTCGGCATGTTTTTTACCATTAACAATTCTACCATTTCCTGATTAGAGATGTCATTTGTAAGGGTAAAAACATAGTGCTACCAGTGATTAAAGAATCGCTTCATTCTAGAATGAACCAGGAATGATTCTGGAATCAATGATTGCGATCGAACATCTTGTTTTCGATACAATTCAGAACTCATTACAATCAAGAATGATTCTAGAAAAGACAAGCTCGTTTGTGTCCTGGATTCATGCTAGAATCATACGATGCTCTATTCTTTGATTCGCCGCTATACTATGTGCGGGCCGTGCATCGCGAATCTCAGGTATATGTCTTTAGGAATCATTCCAGAATGAAGCGCTGAAAGCACTATACTACTATAGCTTTATATGTTTTACCCATAGGCCCTACTCGTTTGTGTCTTGGATTCATGCTAGGAATCACGCGATGCTCTATTCTTTGATTCGCCGCTAATACCATGTGCGGTTGTATCGCGAATCTCAGGTTTGTCTTTAGGAATCTTTCTAGAATGAATCGATTCTTGATTTGCTGATAGCACTGTGTTTGTACCCAAACTCGTTTGTGTCATGGATTCATGCTAGAATCACGTAATGCTGTATTCTTTGATGCGCCGCTATACTATGTGCGGGCCGTGCATCGCGAATCGCAGGTTTATGTCTTTAGGAATCATTCCAGAATGAAGCGATTCTTTAATCGCTGATAACACTACATGATCGATGCATATATAATAGCACTATATGTTTTTACCCTAAGACTTCTCCTCGATGCAATATTAGTATAGTGTCTAGAAGAGGTAGTGTGTTTTCCGTGGCGAAAACATGTCTCCAAAAAGGATGCCCCTCTAGGTGGCG
>JAQGCC010006217.1:0-10522 GCA_034698905.1 Xestoiulus laeticollis
ATTGTGGCTAATATGGCTGCATCTAAAATTGGCCACATCGAGAGGTAAGTGCGGGTAGACAATTTGGGTAGACATGTCATATATGGCATTTCTGGGTAATTGTGGCTAATATGGCTGCATCTAAAATTGGCCACATCGAGAGGTAAGTGCGGGTAGACAATTTGGGTAGACATGTTTTATATATAGAATTTCTGGGTAATTGTGGCTAATATGGCTGCATCTAAAATTGGCCACATCGAGAGGTAAGTGCATAACCACATGACCATTGGCATATATGCCATATACAGGGTGTTTTTGAACTACAGGTACAAACTCAAACTGGTGTTAGAGTCGATCAAGGTAATCATTTTTCACCAATGAACCTATACAGGGTCCAAAGGTCACTATTAAAAAGTTACAAGGCCTAATGTGTAGCTGGTACATGTAACATTAAGGGCACCAACACATTTGGACGTTTTTCTTAAGCTAAGTTACGCTACGCGATTTTGACGTCACTAGCAGACGACTTCGACACGACGTAAGGAAAATTAAGGCAACATAAGATAATAGAAACAGTTTCTATTCCGACCAATGGTAAGAGAGATGAAAAACGCATAGGGTTCACCCTTACCTATAGTCACCTTAATTAATTTGTCCTTCTTGAGGCTGTGCAGATCCTAAGATCATTTAAGGTTGTTAGGTCATAGAAATCTGATGTTGCATGAATCAGAGCTTTGTCTCTATCTGATCCTCTCAATCTTTCTCTATTCGATTTTCTTCTATTTTATACGAAAAGGCTTATTTCATGGATGATGGATCAAATTTAACATCTGTGACACAGTTCTAACCTTGAGCACCTGGTTGAGAAAGATACACAAAACCATATGGTAACCATGCAGTAGCTGACTACACGTTTACTTATTTTATTATATAAATTTAGCAAACCAAGTAAGATAAACTTTTAGCTTACAATTTATAATAAAATAGGATCAGATAGAGACAAAGCTCCTCTGATTCATGCAACATCAGATTCATATGACCTGACAACCTTAATGATCTTAGGATCTACACAGCCTCAAGAAGGACAAATTAATTAAGGTGACTACAGGTAAGGGTTAACCCCACATTGCATGACATTTTATGCAAAATTTTAGAAAAATAACTCACTCGTATAATAATAATATTGTAACTGATAAAAAAGAAATTTTCTACTAGTAGTATATTAGCTGCACCATAGAAATAATTATAGAAATTACAATGATCATTATGCATGCACATTCAAAACTGCTAATGCTGACTACTCTAAAAATGGTATTTAGTTTGGTTATTGTTTAAAGCTGGTCACTTTAACAGGTATTATAATAACCTGCTAAAAGTGATCATTCTAAAAAGGCACAAAGTGTGGTCACTTTAACAGGTGTTAATATAACCTACTAAAAGTGATCATCCTTAAAATGGCACACAGTTTAGTTACTGTTTAAAGATGGTTACTATACAGAGATGGTCACTTTAGCAGGTTTTACTATATCCTGCTAGAAGTTATCCTAAAAATGGCGCAAATTAAGTTTGGTCACTGTTTAACGATGGTCACTTTAGCAGATTTTATTATAACTTGCTAAATGTGACCACCCTAAAAAGACACTAAGTTTGGTCACTATACAGAGGTAGAAACTTTAGCAGGTTTTATTATAATCTGCTAAAAGTGATCATTTTAAAAATGGCACAAAGTTGGTCACTGTTTAAAAGTGATCTCTATACAGAGGTGGTCACTTTAGCAGGGTTTACTATAACCTGTTAAAAGTGACCAACCTAAAAATCTAAAAATGGCACAAAGTTTGGTCACTGTACAGAGGAGATTATTTTTTTATTTAATTGTGGAAACTGCTAGTAACAAATGAATTTTACTAGGACCAAGCATAAATACATGTATTCTATTATTTGTTTAATTTTTTCGTTTATGTATATGTATATTCAATTTCATAGAAATTTGTCCGTCACGTTTTCCAGCCCCTCTACAATTATAAACTTTACAGACATACAGTATTTCCATGAAATGTAATATGCATATACATGTACATGTACATAAACAAAAAGTGTAAGCAAATAATAGGGGTACTCAAGTTCATCATCGTACATCTGAGATTTCGCATTATTTCGTAAACAGGCTCGTGCGTTCTAAAATATCTATCACATGCATTCTGAAAATCGAGTTTTAGTTCTAAGAATCCATCACGTGCATTCTAAAAATCGATTTTTAATTTTAAAAATCTATCACGTGCGTTCCAAAAATTGATTGTTAGTAAATCTAGAACGTACGTTCTAAATTAATCTACCAAGTGCGTTCTAACAATCGATTTTTAGTTCTAAAAATCTATCACGTGCGTTCTAAAAATTGATTTTAATTTCAAAAAATCTAGAACGTACGTTCTGATCACGTTTTAAAAATCTATCACGTGCATTCTAAAAAATAGATCACGTGCGTTCCAAAAATCTATCACGTGTGTTCTAAAAATAGATTTTAGAACGATTGTGATTTAATAAGCACGAGCCTGTTTACGAAATACATGTAATAGGAAATCTCAAATGTACGATGATGAACTTGAGTACCCCTAATATAATACATTTATGCTAGGTCCTCCTACATTCCTTGATTTCCATTTGTTTCTAACAGTTTCCAAAATTAAATTAAAAAAACAATTTAGAAAAAAAAAAAAGGCTTATTCTTATATGCAACCCTCTTAAATCAAATTCTTCTTAACAAATGAAACAAGGATTAATCCATAAAATCAACATTTATTATAATGATTTCTATAAGAAATTTCACTTCTACAGCACACATGAGAATCTCACGTCCTTTTTTGCACTGTCACGTGGAGCATCTTGGTAACCATGGTGACGGTGGTCAAGTGGTATATCCCTGCGGATGACCCTACAGATTGGTCGCCATGGCAACTGTATATACTTTTCGTCTCTCCCCCGTCTCCCCCACACCAATAATAATGGTCGTGATTTGGGATGAGTTGAGTCGGGATGAAAAGGGAGAGAAGGAGCTTTTATTCCTGAGCATCCATCTTGGCATTATGCATGAGCCTCATTTTGGCGCCAGAAAAAAAACATGGAGGCGCCTGAATTTTACCACTCTTATATCACATGGAAAAAATGCACGATATGAGAGGCTTATCGTCGCTTCCTGTGGTAACAAGCAGCTGCAGTAGAGGAGGCGGAGGTAAGAATTTATATCGATCTGGGAATCATCATCATCATAATGTTGAAATTATATTTATGCATGGTATACCCTAGCTGCTTTATTTTTATGTTTCAATTTGACCTCTTTTTCCCATTAATACACTGTATATAAACACTGGCTTCTCTTAATTCTTGTATTAATGGCGAATGTTAGTTGCCATGCTCGTTGGTCCTTTCGTGACCAATGAAAGAAGGAATTTATAATGCAGGAATCATGCTTTTAATAATGCATTCTTCCATTAGGTTTACACACCCTCGAGGATTCGATGTTTAGGGTTTTATTTTTGTATCAATTTCAGGGTTTTTTAGGCCAGGGATCTATTGAATTTCAATATATTTCTAATTGTGCATGGGTCCTATCAAATTTTTGTTTGGAAAAAATTAAGATATATGGCCATATATGAAATTTTTAAGATAAGGGCTGCATCCAAAATTGACCAGATATACCCAGATATGGTGGGCCTATATGTAAACATATTTGGGTAGATATGCAATACATGTATATGGCATATTTGGGTAATTGTGGCGCAAATTTTGGATGCAGACATATATCTGGAAAATTTTCATATATGGCCATATCTATTTTTTCCGCCTTTGTTGCTCAATAGATTTAAAAAAATAATACTAAGACACTTTTGATAAGTTTTATCATTTTGTCTTAGACCTTTTCAAATGAACTGATCAGGCTTACTCTTGATAATAATAAGACATTTGACGAAAGTATCTTAAGAAACTCGATAATAGTATCTTAATACTTTTTGCAATAGTGTCTTACTCAATAAAAGTATCTTAAGTAATGGGTTAAACAAATGCATGCTATATTGGAAAGTTTGATAATTCGCTATGATTTATACATAATATTCAAATTTGCAAATTTGAATATATTCAAGTAGCAATAGGATAAAAAATGACGTGAAACTGACGTTATTTTTTTTTGGTCATTTTTTCAAAAAACGCGTCTAACGTCGAAAATGACCTTCAAGGGAGTATGACCAAAAAATGACCAAAAAACGACCAAAAAATGACCAGCTAAAAATAACCAAAAAATATCAAAAAACAATTAAAAAAAACATAAAAATTGCAACAAAAAAAAACAAAAATTACCAAAAAAATATCAAAAAATGGCCAAAAATATTAAAAAATGACGTTATTTTTTTACCAAAAAATGGCCAACTAAAAATGACCAAAAAGTCCAAAAAATTATGTCATTTTTTGACCTCAAATAAAATAATGAGTTAAACAAAATTGGGTTGAAAAACTCGAAAATATTTAAAATGTCAATCACATTTTTATCATTTATCAAAATATATAATTTACAATTGTTAGATTAAGCGATAAGTTTGTCATGCCATCACATCAAAATAAAGTCATAATGATACCAATAAGTAACTCCATTATGTCAAATCCACCTACATCAATATCTTATATATGAATCCCAAATCAAAATACGATGACCTCGTTTCATTTTATACAATAGTGCTTGTTGAAAATGCCAAAGACTAATTTGTCTAACTTGATTTAAGAAGACAGGATATCCTCAACCCTCCAACTCATGTTTTATACTTTTATAAGCAACAGATTAACGTCAGATTGTGAAAAAATAGTCTTGCTTAAAATGCCAATGTCGTTATTTTAAATTTGTAATGTCGACATTTGGCCCTTTGCCATCGATGGCTTAACATTTACACTGTAGTGGTAACAAATTTCAAAATTGTGCACTTAAATGAACTTCATTATTGGATAAAGAAGACTTTGTTGTCAGATCGGGATGTTTAAAACCGATATTCACTGACTGTTTGTCTTTAAATATTGCTTCTGACTTACAAAAATAGATTTTCGTATATACCTTAAATATGGATTTACAGCAGCTAAAAGACTCCAGAAATAGACAACCACTGGTGTTGTACTGCATTTAGTGATTATGAACAACTAATTTCTGAAAATATTTAGTTGGATTTGTGAATGTAAGTAATTAAGCATGATATCTTTTTTAATGTCTTACTTTCACTGCATTGCATAAACAAAAATTTAATTTAAAGCCTGACACTGATGTCGTGGCATCGATATCACGTGTAATGTCATGGCAGCTGAAATGGGGGTCCAGTGGAATTTAAGGGTGTTAAGTTGTGTGGAATATATGGCAATTATGCTTGAATTTCAAGTTTGTTAATGCTTGAAATTCTGCCAATTTCTGTTAATATGGTCCTTTATTTTAATAGAAATTATTTAAAAATTTATAAGGAGTTTTATTATAATATTGTACGTATTGTGATATTAGATTAAGGTTTGTTGTATGAAAAGCCATCGTTTTGTAGTATTTTGAGTACCCCTTAAATTTTAGCATTAAATGCCGGAGAGAGCGTACGCATTAAAATCGCTTTGTAGTATTTTGAATACCCCTTATATACATGCTAGAATGATTTAAGATATTAACTTTTAAAACCAAACATTAAAATGGATAAAAATAGAAATCTTACGACACAATGGGATGTTATTTTGTCTCTGACCAATAAGACGTCGAATTGTTGTTTGCTATAAACAAACATTTAGTAATACAAGTTAGCGAAGGGACCGTCTGAACCTTTCGTTAAATCAAGTGGTTAGTTATACAGAACGTATATTACACCGAGAGGCTAATACACGAGAGGTAAAAGCATTTTGTTCGTAAACAGCCGCTAGCTCATGGTGATGCTGATGCATAATTTCCAATTTCAGATATGGCTGCCTTTACTCGCGCTGGATAATCCCAGGAGCGTATGCTGCCAGGGGGAGCTGAAGGACCATGATGACCAAGACGAACAAATTGTTTTGTGTCTTCATCGCTTTTGTCATTGCGGTGGTATTGGGCACTCTGATGCGATGGGACCAACTGTTGGACATGGCAGGCACCTCATCCGTCCATTATGAACTCAGCCTGGACGGCTTTCTAGTGAATACGCCTGGATGCGTAATCCCTGATATGGATCCTTTCGATCCATCCATCATCAAGCTGTACACTCCCCAAACTGCCTTGCACTGCAAGAGTTTGCCTCCTCTGGTGACGGTGGACTTTCGCAAAAGAGAGATTGTGCTGGACCATAATGTGGCCAGTTACTATTACAAGGAAAATCCAGCTTCATTGAACTGCTCTTACCGGGTCATCAGGAGGGACTTCAACGCCACTTCTGACAAGAAAATCACGGTGGAACCCCATGGCCGGACGCTCGCTTTAAATGCAATCACGGTGAAAGACGAATTCATTTACATCCAGTGCCTCAACCACTGGGGCAAAGAAATCTATTCGGATTACGTGCCCTTCGTGCTTCGCAAAGCAGAAGTGGAAGAAAGGGTGGCCAAAATTTTGGCCAATCAAGATGTCGGGACTCTTTCCCCTTCCTCATCGCAGTCTTCAGAGGCCCGCAAACTGAGCATTGTCTTGGTGGGCATCGACAGCGTGTCCAGACTGAACTTCATCCGCCATTTTCCTAAGACCAGGCGCTTTCTATTGGAAGACATGGAGGCCTTGCAGCTGTTGGGCTATACGAAAGTAGGGGACAACACGTACCCCAACATCGTGCCCATGCTATCAGGTAAGTCACGCCACCGATAATTGAACGAGTACCAATACCTGTTATGTAGGCGATCATACACTTAAAGGAAATCCTGGAGGACTGGACTGCGCAGTCCGGACATTAAGGATTTGCTCTACGTGTACGGCAGGCTGCTTATTAAAAATGCTTGAGGATTTATATGTTTGATAACTTAGTATTTTGTTAACAAATGTCTCTATACTTTACTTTGCCCTTAATGATTTTAGGAATGGATGTCGGAGAGTTGCCGAAAGGCTTTGAGGGCAGCAGTTC
The DNA here is from genome assembly GCA_034698905.1 of Xestoiulus laeticollis. Lineage (NCBI taxonomy): Eukaryota > Metazoa > Arthropoda > Diplopoda > Julida > Julidae > Xestoiulus > Xestoiulus laeticollis. The sequence goes on from JAQGCC010006217.1 coordinate 7,068, forward strand.
GAAGCCCTTCGACGACGTGCCTTTCATCTGGAAGAACTTGTCGCAGCAGGGTTATCGGACGTTGTACGCGGAGGAGATTCCCACTATTTCTGCTTTCAACTATCTTAAGAGCGGATTTCACCGGCAGCCCACGGACTACTACTACCGACCGTTCACGCTGGCCACCGAGCCCTCGTCGATGAGGCGCCGCAGTTCGGAGCATTGCTTCAACTGGCAGATGGAAGTCGACGTCGTCCTGACGTGGCTGAGAGAGTATCTGCAAGAGTTCCGCAATGAATCTACGTTTTCTCTGTCATACGTGTCGCGTTTAACGCACGACCATCTTAACCAGGCCGGGTATGCGGACCGTCCTTACCACGACTTTCTGCAGGGGTCTCGCGCTCTCGGTTTGTTGAACAACAGCGTTCTCTTTTTCTTCAGCGACCATGGCATTCGATTCGGGGCGATCAGGGACACGTATGTTGGCAAGCTGGAGGAACGGTTACCTTTTGCTTTCCTCGTCTTCCCGCAGTGGTTCAAGGAGCGTTATCCACGCCTCTGGAGCAATTTGCAGAAAAACCAGCGAAGGCTTACCGCGCCATTCGACATCTACGCTACCATGATGGACCTGGTGCGTCTTGACGGTGAGAATGAAGATGACATCCTAGAGGGGAACAATTTGCACCGCAGGGGACTCAGCTTGCTCGGGTCCATACCCACCGATCGCACGTGTGCGGATGCGGGCATCTTGCCCCATTGGTGCGTGTGCCACGAGAAGAAGGTCGGAGACGTAAGTAGTGCCATCGCGCTGAAGGCGGCCGACGCTTTGGTCGATGCCATCAATCGGAAGCTGAAACCTGTCGCCGGTCTATGTGCCACCTTCACACTCCAAAAGCTGCAAGATGTACGTGTCGGAGCTCTGGGCCAAAAAGTCATGAAACACGATTCGAAAAACAAAACTCCGGTAAGCGCAGTCTACGACTACCTTCTTACAGTGAAACTAAGTCCTGGCGATGGAGTTTTCGAAGGAACGGTGCGCTACAGGGAAGCCTCTCGACAGTATTTTGTCATGGAACCCATCAGCAGGATCTCGCAGTACGGAGAACAGTCCAAATGTGTCAATTCAGCGGAATTGAGACGCTTTTGCTTTTGTTTAAGCAAAGGCTGAAACCATCTTCGAACGCATGTAGATCAACTGATGTGGATCAAGCAAAACATTTGCGTGTTAGCACGCTAGTCACACCGACCAAATCAAGTGCACTGATGTAGATCAAGTCTTGTTCGAGTTTGCGCGAATCTAATCAAGTTGTCTGCTTTACTTGATGTGGATCAAGTCTATCTGTCGTCTGCACCTCGTTTCAAAGTGGCTTTACTTTTCTGGATCATGTAGATAGCATAAAACAATTCATTGTCCTCCGAATTGAAATGTAAACTGAAATGGTGTTCCAACTTTTAGGGCGCCCTGTCTACTAGATCATGGGACCAGTTTAACTGAGTTCGGCGGTTTGAATTAACAAGCAAAAGGTTTGCTTGATCCACATCAGTTGATCTACATCAACGTTGGGGTATATCAGGTGTTTTAGTGGGTGAAGCACAGCCGCCCACTGAAATCCAGAAATTAGTCTCACTGTATTAAATGCAAAATAAAGATGTGCATAAGTTATTGTAAAGAAGATTTTCAAAATGGTGGAGCTTGTTGATGGGCTCCAGTGGACTGTTAAGCCTTTATCCATCCTACCGCCCTGGTCTGGATCCTTTAGACCCCATGAGAACATCTTCATATCGACATGTAGATTTGGCTTAAAAGCCGGCCGGCCGCATAAACTCTTTACCAGAGCAAATTTCTTGGATTAGAAGCAACAGTTTAAATGCATTTCTCTAAAAAATTTGATTGCGGAAACTTGATGAACACCCCTTATAGCTTCACATATGTGAAGCACAGGAACAACCGTTTCAAAAAGTAGTCTTCATTTTTGCCTATTTCACTTTATTTTAATGTGATATAGAGAAATTGTTAGTTTAAACAACTATAGCTAATGAGACAAACTGCAGTGAACAATTCTAGTCAAATGCTTCCAAGAAATCTTATGTATTCCATCACTCTGATCCATCCACTAGTGCAAGGTGATGAAGAACTATGATGGCAAAACATCCCGCATCGCTATAGAAGCTACAGTCCCATGGCAAGGCAGGTAACGATGTCCCATCCTCATTGGTTGTAGGATGGGCACTCTCAGTATATAAGAGGCTCTTCCAGACTGGAATCCTTAGAGCAGAAGTGAGGAGAGAGTAGAATAATCTTCTCCAGACCACAACCTTACAACTGTACATTCAAATGAATAAAAGGTTCCACTGTTTCAACTTGTAAAACCAAGTCTGGTCTCTCCTTCACTCTCCTTTTTTACAGCAAAGGCAACAGGTCCCCAACTGAACTCAGCAGCTCCCTTAAGCATCAGCCTGGTCACCGGACAACAACTTGTCCCACTCAGCTACCCTTGCACAACTTTGCTCTTCAATTGAGGACCAACCATCGTGGCACCTGCCCCGCATCTAGTTCCAATGAATAATGCGGAACAAAACTTCTCCGCCTCTGAAGGCCCTGAGCTCCGCTGCTCTGAACGGTTGCGAGATCATCACACCACTGCTCCTGCTTCAGGGCTGGGTTTTGACCCTACCCCCATACAGGGAGAATACACTCCACGGAGGTAGCTTGAATAGCATGAAAAATAAGGTTTTTTTAAATCTTATATTAAGATCTAATTGTCAAAAGCTTAAGTGTACTTTGTTTACTTTTCAGAATACTACGTAGGCCAATATCTTTACCAGTTTATACATTACTATAAAATGTACTTTGAAATATACTAAGTTGTTTAAAAAAAGTGCACTTGGTATACATTTTTTTTCACTAGAGTGGTTATTGCTAAGAACATATAACCGTAGAAAACAAGACCGCAATCGATTTATTTATCACATTAATTTATTTCCTCTAATTAACACATTGACCCGTATAAAAATATAGATTTTTCTCTTCCGTACAAAGCATTTCGTTACATTAGCCACCAAGAGCATTTCTCGTTTAAATCCCAGGAAAGTAATCGTATCCTCAAATTTATATACAAATAATAATAAATTAATCATCCATTATAATGGTGAGACTAGAAACCAGTCCTCCTCTTCTATTCGGATCGGATGGGTGGTGATCGACTGCAAATATCCTGTCTTTTAGTCACATCGAAAACAGGACAGCAGTGAGGATATGACGAACTGAGTTGAGAATGAGTTTGCATCCCTTTTGAGCAGACACCACCACACACCTAAAGCCCCATTTTCCTAGCTGCGCATTTCAATTCAATTCAATTCAACTCAGTACCCTACAGTCAGCAAATAAATGCCATTTGTTAGGGGGGGTCAAACCCATTTTCAGGACAAATCTCCTACGTCAGGTGCGACTAACCCATCATCATTGTTAAATTGAA
>JAQGCC010006218.1:0-10520 GCA_034698905.1 Xestoiulus laeticollis
AATTTTAATTACACAAGTCGCTGACTTGGTTGAGAGCTTTCCCCATAGGAAACGGGGTGTTTAGTTCCCCCTTAAGATCATTTTTTTTTTATAAAAGCCTTAGAATATTTACAAAATTTGTTAATTAGTTGCTATCGCTGGTCAATTTCTCTGCAAGCTAAAACTGTTTTTATTAACAAATCCTTATTTGTAAAGAATTTGGAAGGTTTACACAATTTCACCATTGCATTTTCTGTAAATTGGGTGGTGTGAATTCAGCTTAAATTCTCTTTATTACATGTAGTACGTGCAAACGTATCTCCGGCAGATTTGTACATTGTTTATGCTAGCCAGTAGACCTTCTTAAGAAAATGGGAAAGTTCAACAGGTAGAGCATAAACTACAAAGCAATAAAAACATGCCGCAGAATACAGATGGTAACTGGATATAGGGAACGTCCATTAACTACGTGGATACTTTTTTAGGAAAATTCAACTCCCACCCACTCCTGTCCCTGGTGTAAAATTAAATATAGAGCAATAGAAAAAGTTATATTGGTCTTATTGGTTTGTATCATTTTATTGTCCATGGACCGAGCAGATCGGGTGGCTTGGCGCTATGCTAACCGCCTTGCAAACGGGGCAAGGATTCGGTACATTGCCCAGCAAATAAAAATCAGATATCATGTTGAACATATCGCTTGAGACATAGTCCCGATGTTTTGGTTATGAATACTTTGCCTTAGTGCCATATCTATGTACGTGTGGTTTGTGGAATACATATGACAATTTGCAAATGCTTGAATTGGATACATGCATTTGTTCTACTTTTTGCTGTTCTAGTATCCATTGTTGTAAATTCTACTTTGGGTTCCCCGATTCATCGATTATTATGACATTTTTTGCATCATTTCAGTGGAATTAAAGAGTTTAAAAGGCATATAGGTGTTTAAGCTACATTATTTATTAGAGGCTAAATTCTAGTTTACCGCAGGAACACAGAAATGGGATCAAGAGGCATAGAGTCATGAATGTAGAAGACGATTGCTGATTACAATCCCATTCAATTATTTTACAATATAAGAGTATTGATTTTTTTGCAATACTTTTGAATTATATTTGATTTTTTGGGGAACACTTCAAGTAGCTTTACTAAGCACCAGTGACTTCAGTGGTCCACAGACTGCGAACCACTGTTGTAGTGTAATGATCAGGTAATGTAAGTATTCTTCAGGATGAGATGATCTGGGTAATGCTCATACTAATTTTATACCCAATTAAAATTGCAAAAATATCGAAAGTAATTAGTTTTCTGTTAGGTTAATACCCCATTTTGTTTTATCTGCATGTTAGTCGCTAAAAGACAAATTAATAAAGAGACGATTAAGGCTTTACTGACATATTGTTTGAGATGTCTAAAATATATGAAATTGCCAAAACAAGCAGGTGTAACTCTTACATTAAATGTTTGAACTAATGTACTTTTATAATAAATATTGAATATGAAATAAAAGATACAGTAAAACCTGCTAAAGTAACCACCCAAAAAAATGGCTTAACGGCTTATACATAGGAGAATTTGTATAAAGGAAAATTTACATGTATCCACTAAAACTAATTTATAACAAGTGGTTGCTATGCAGAGGTAAACTTTACCAAGTTTTACTGTATTCATCTATTGAGCATTGGAGCTAGTTTGTAACAATTCAATTTTTTCAAGGAAATCTGGAGAATTTTGCAAATATTTCTAAAGATTGTAGAATTAAATATATAAAGATCCCTGTAAATAAATAAAAAACACTAGCTATTTAATTGTAATTTACAATTTTTCAATATTTTACAAATGACTAATTTTACACGTTGCATACGTAAATCATTTTGATTTTTTCTTTGCATCCTCCAACTGTTTCAACAATTCCATGTCTTTTTCGTCTCGATACTGTTTTATGTAGTCTTCAATTTCTTTTTTCTGAAAGGCATAAAAATAGTGAATAAGTATTGCTTTGCATGCATGCATACAGGAGACTCTGGTTTGAATATTAGAATCCTGATTTTGATTGTATTCAACAATCAATTTTATATAATGTAAGTTAATAAACAATTCAGAGTTAATTGCATTACTCACGTGCATTTGGTTTTCATGAGGATACGTTTCTCTCTGCAAATATGGAGAAACAAACTTATCTAACTCATCGAACCAGGAAAACGGCTTGTTAATAACCAATTTCGAATGCATGCACTTACTTTAACTTTTACTAACCATTCCTCGAATAATTTTGGTTGATTGAAATAATAAAACACACCAACCGGAAAAGCCATGTATATGAACATCTAGAAAATATAACAATCCAAGAACAATATTAACCACAATAGAGTTTCAAAGTTTGAAGAACTAATAAATAACTACCTTAAAAGCTTCTAGTTTCCAGGTACCCATTTTAAAAATAGCAGAACAATTTTCTCAAAAAAAAGCTATGTTATGTTTGGAAAATGCATCGGTTGAGGGCGCTAAAGTAGCAGCAGACGTCTTATAAAAATTAATCAACATGGCGACTAAAATTAGTGCAAGTGTTCGCGCTGTTTTACGAAAACAACCTCTACCTCAAAGGGCAGCGCTCGTTTTGGTAAGTTTATTTCGTTTTCTGTTACTTTATGACTGTCATCTAGTAATGTTTTAGCTAGTTGCATTGGCTGTTCATTCATTGCTTAATTTTCCAAGGGGACTGAAGTTTGCATTAAACCTACATGTACCTACGTACTTATAGAACGTAATTGCCCTATTAGTCGGTGTTTTCATAACTCTCATACAGTATATCTACATTTATGTCATGCAAATATTTATATCATATCCTTGAGCAATAAGTTTAATGAGGCACTTAATTAGCAGAACTGCGAAATTGAAAAGTCACTCGTCCAGTAGTATGCATTGTGGTTTATACTACTAGTACCCAATGTGCATGTATAAAGGCAAGGGCCTATTTGCATATTGGAGAATGATTCCTAAAGATTCTGTAATGAATTTTTCGAATCAAACACGTTGAATTCGATGGGCTCAATCTGACAACACTGACATGGTGGATCATGGGAATTAGTTCCTGAAATTACTGAAATGCAGCATTCCTATTGGTTGTCCGCCATTACCCATTTTTGTCGTCTGCATGTTTTTTTGTTCCAATAGCAAAAAAAAAAAAAATGCAGATGATTTAAACGGAAAATGAAAGCTAACCAATCCACACGCTTGATTTCAGGATTTTTTCCCGAAAAATCAAACATATTTGAATCCAGGAATTAATCATGCTTCATTCCACGGAGCGATTCCCCACATTATGCGGGTGCCGTTGTTAAGTCTTGTCCTTTACTGGATGATGGTCACTATTGGCTTTCAGAAGTGGGCAAGGAAATCTTAATTCCTTCAGGCATAAAGTTGAGATGGGTGAAAGTAAGTTGTTCACAATTCTGGAACGGACTGTTATAAAAATTTAAACATATGCACATTATCTACAGTATGCACATCCGTGATTTAGCGCGGCCAAATACTTCAATTTTACGTACTAGTAGAGGTTATGACAAAAGTTGAAAGCAGCTTTACATTTGCCATCTTGGTTTCTCACGCGATGCAAGATTTGAATGTAAAGCCATACCATAGAAATAATGGCGCTTTTGCCAAGGATATGATCTGTTATAGCCTCCATTCCTGCATTGTGATATGCATTGGAACGGACATAATCTTGGATGACATAGGAGAGCTGATATGATCAGTCGGTTATAACTGTCCTGACATTGTATAGTTCAAAGGCATTACAAACTACTTGTCAGGTAGTGTGTAACTCTGGCTAAGACAATATACTTGCCAGATCCTACAAACAAGATTGACTTTTCCAGCTACACTGCAATCAGAAGTCCCTTCAGTGACGAAAAGACTGGTGAGAAACTCACGACAAGAGAAGTTCTAAAGAATAAACTGAAGTTTAATAAAGCTTTAGGCCTAAAACATTTGAGAATACATGTACTTGCCACCATGCACCACCAAGACATGTTGGTGCATCGTACACGGGAATCAAGAATGAGAATAAATTCCTGAAATGCAGCATTCTGATTGGTTGGCCGCAATTTTGCGCTTTTGTCGTCTGCACTTTTTCGTGCAGATGAAATAAATGGGAATCGTCTGCACTTTTTCGTGCAGATGAAATAAATGGGAATTGGCGGCGAACCAATCCACACGCTTGATTTCAGGAATTCATTCATGAATAAATTTTCATTCCTCGAAACGTTTGTAACACAATGTATGGGTGCATGAACCTTTAAATATCAGTTATTAGGTGCCTTTGGGCCCTATACTCTAAAAACACTATGATTTTGTAGTTTAGTTTCTACAATTTTTAAACGCGATGTATAACATAGCTACATTTGATAACCTGAATAGTAAATACACTTAAGATGAATATTTATTGGTTTCTTACTGATGAGAACCCTGCAAATAGAAATAAGAAGAATTGTTAGAGAACTGATATTAACTTGTACACATTGGAGAACTAACTTGGTTTTCTCAATAGAAGATGGTGAGTTTTGTCAGGGGGAGCTTGGGGATAACTAAGAAAATTCAAACGGGAGCCCCCATTTAATGTTCAATATTTTCAAATTTTTGTTATAAAAATAAGATTTTATAGGAGACAGTTTTGCACGCACAAAAAAATGATAATTTCAGAAGTTATGAAAATGTTAGAATACAATTAAATGCAACAATCATGCAAAACTACTTGTTGTCATTGTTAGAAAGAACATATTTCCAAAGTAAGCTTAAAGAAATAAAGCTGTAATTATTTTATATAAAATTTCAAACGAATACATTGCGTTTTACTTTTCTGTATTCTCAGACACAATCAGCAGTCAGTAAAGTAAAGGAGTTGTTGATGCAAAAGCCAGAAGCTGTAAGTATTTAAAATAAACTCTGATTTACTACATAAATAGCATAATTCATGGCACTACATTGCATCTCATTAGCTATTTCCTAAGAACATGTATGTAGTTTAAAGTTGATTTCTCTTTTCTGAAATGGTATTGTTGCCATCCATTTTTTAGATTGGGCTGAAAGTTGGCGTAAAACAACGAGGTTGTAATGGGTTGAGTTACACATTAGAATATGCAGATACTAAAGAGAAATTTGATGAAGAAGTCCAACAAGATGGTGAGTGAATTAGTGACATCTCCAAACCTTTTAAGTCGGTTCATCATAGTGTGTATAATGTAGCTCTTGCTGTGGGTTTCGTGGTTTTTTCACAGTCGGGTTAATTAAAGCATGCAATTATCAGGATATTAATCAATCTTAAGTTCTCAACTTAATCAACTATATCACTTTACCATTATTCATATGGCTTCATCAAATAATCTTGCTAAACAATGCGATTTGATGTAATCACATCATGTCATTGTGTATGGCAGTCAAGTAGGCTATACTAACCATTTGTACATGTACATACCATTGTAGAAACTGAATAAAACGCATGTTTGTATCTGTCTGGCATAGCCTACTGATCAAAATACTACATGCTAAAGCCATATTTTTCCTACAGGTGTGCGAGTCTTGATTGATAAGAAGGCCCAGTTAACGCTTCTCGGCACCGAAATGGATTTTGTTGAAAACAAACTGAGCTCAGAGTTTATATTTAACAATCCAAACGTAAAAGGAACTTGCGGTTGTGGTGAAAGCTTTACAGTTTAGCAAATAGCAATGCAGCGATTCTTCCATAGGTTCAATAATTTTATTATTTATTGTACAGTGTATTAAGCGTCTTATATATGCTGTGTAACATAGTTGTTTTCCATTAAATATATGTGAGCCGTTTTTTTATGAATGTTTAAGACAAAATGCATTAAGACTGTTGGAGTGATGTTTCAAGAAATAAGCATATAAAATGAATAATGAAAGAAGATAGGTGCTACATAAGCAAAGCTTCATAAGTTTGCAATATACATGTAGTTACCAATTATTGACTGGACGTCCTTAGATTTCTATATTTATTCTTGAGGTCAATCTTTGTAATTTTTTTTTGTAAAACCAGTTCATTATTTGGTTTTATAATTATGTTGGCCAGTTTGTAACAAAGCAATCGTTGGTCACCTTTAATATGAAAATATTTTCAGAATTACAAATTATTTTTATGTGAAGATTCTTAATGGTAAAGGAAATTTTAGTTCAGTGGGTTATTTTTTATGATATCAGTGGCTATATTGCGTCTACGTCGACATGTTTATATTTCCCCGTGTGCAAAAAAGCAATCTTTGGCCACCTTTAATATGAAAATAGTTTCAGAATTACAAATTATTTTTATGTGAAGATTCATTTACCATCTTTTCTTAATGGTAAAGGAAATTTTAGTTCAGATGGTTGTTTTTCATGATATCAATGGCTAGATTGTATCCACGTGGACATATTTATATTTTCCTCTTGTGTTCATATGTGCCAATTTATTCCACTGCGCCCCACCCCCGTGGGCACTATCTGAAATATTTTCCACGCAATAGAGAGATATACATGTACATGTAGCTGCATGGTCGATTGGACTTAATTTAACTTTACGATATTACGCGTCTTTAACATGTCATAAGCTGTATAAGGGTAAAAACAGCTTAGAGCAATGATAGCATAGCATGGAGCATGGCATGGCCTTCGAAATGCAGCGTTTCGATTGGGCAATCTGAAATTCCCGCCATTGGGAAACCAATCGAAACGCTGCATTTCAAGGGCATGCCATGCTCCATGCTACTCCATGCTCTACGTTGTTTTTACCCTAATATTAAGAACAGTTATGGGGCGCATGAAGCATGACATGATCTGAATGCAGCATTCCAATTGCGCAATCGGAAAATCTCGATATCGGGAAGCCAATTGGAACACTGCATTTAAGATAAATGCATTTCATCATGCTATGCCAAATAACAGCGTGGAGCAAGGCATAGCATTTGCTACTTTTTCCAAACCACTATTTCTTTTCACGAATTTTACGTACATGTACATTGTATGTGAGCCTATTACATAAACCATCCAAAAATGCGACATGGTTTGATGCTGAATAGTGCTCAGTTTCCCCCAACTTCATGACAGCCTCTAGGCAAAGACATTGTTGACCGTCCCATGACCTTAGATGCATTTAAAGCCTCGTCTAGCTGGGTAAGGAAGTGGGTGTTTTAATCCGGAAAGTGCCTACTTTTATCTCTAGCCTACTATTAAAGATACGGTTTTTTATTTAGAGGGTAAGTTTATTTTTAGTTAACCAGTGCGTTTAGTATTCGATTTATTAGCCCTCATCCATAATGCTCAAGGAGGATTAAATTTTGAAGTACACGTACATGTACATGTACATGTATTACTAATAGCACGTAGGCCTACTCTACCTTCATTTTTCTTGAAAGGGCTCCAGATTTTTTTTATGTGGTAATTGTATGAATTCGAACGCTAGAAATCTTGATTGAAGTTGATTACACTTTAAAATGTAAAGCATTTCTAGATAATTTTGGCATGTTTTCTCCTATTTTAACATTTAAAAATAAAAGCAAAATGTAACTAGGCAGGTTTGCTATTTGTGTGGGGAAGGTGCTGAGGACATTGTCCACGTATTTTCCACCTGTACAGCTGTCGAGTGGATAGGGGAACCGTTCCCATTGAACAATGGTTGAAGCAAACAGTTGAATTAGTCCATCCCCGTGGCAAACAGGACAGAAAAAGCGATAAGAGTGAAATAGACCGGAACGGTTGAGGAAAAAATTACAGCTGCAAATTGTGGAGAGAAAACGTAATAAAATATCCACAATTGCACGTTGCACAGCACCCTCCTACAAGAGAGCCCGTATCAAAGGGCTTGTTACCAGAGTAAGAGCTAGTGGGCCGGATCCCAAGTAAGCTATTTTTACTTTATAGTTGGTTTTACTCAATTCCAAAACGAGGTACATGTAATCAGGTTATTAAAAAAAAATTGTTTATGGTATATCAATCCCTATTTAAAAATATTCTACCAAATATTTTGCTGATAGCATTGCAATTCTTTATTAATATATTGGTTCAAGAAATGTAGCCTATGTTCCTGCAGCTTCGAACGAATATACATGTATTAACACGGGGATCGTCCTTATAGTGTTTACTTTTGCTTGAATGAACTCTCAAGACCTTAAAAGTTACTTACTTTCTCACGAGCCATTCAAAGTGCTTAAAAATCCCTTAATTTTGGCAAATCTGGTAATAAAAATGGTCAGATAAAAGTTTGCTTAAAAATTTTAAAAAAAATTGGCTCATGTTTCTGGTAGATTTTATTTTTACTATTTTATAATTTAATTATTTACGTGGATTAGGAAGGTGAGTATATGTCGTTGGTTGTATGATGGCATGTGACATCTCAATAATTATGGCGATTCCTACATGGCACCCCATGTTTTCACCCACGACCAGGTACATGTATATACAATGTACATGTAGCCTATATAAAATGATCCTCTACATTTTTAGTACGTAGGCCCTACCAGAAAAGTCCTCACTTTTTGGACTTGAAGACCTCAAAGAACCCTAGCTGTTATCAGAAAAGGGCTAAAATCAGATTATTATACTCGAAAGCTCTTATAATTAATTCTCTTAACATTCCTATCACTTTTTATATTGAAACTAATTTACCTGTACCTCAAGTTTTCATTATAAATTTATAAATTACTGTAAATTTACATCATGCTATCACCCTATGCGACCAGAATAGAAGACTAGATAAGATACATTAGCGCCTTGCATATGCATGCTTCTTGTAGCCTACACTAACAAATTGTGAATGAGACATATCAATGAATATAAGAAAGTGTGCAATAACGAATGACGATGCATCCGTAAAACTTATATGACACCAATTATGTAAAGTGATACGTTTTGTATTTGAAATGCATGCGACCTGGACTTTTATCTTTCAGCCTAGGTCTCCCGTAAACTTGGAGGTGGAATGTACAAGTACTGTATAAACTGAAAAGTGAACCCCGCAAGTCGACCTTCAACCAGCTATCAGTTTGAGAGTATAGCCTTCTGAATTCGAAATGGCAGCGATTACGAGGTTATCCATGGGTAGGATTTTTGTTCGACCCACACACTTCAATTGCAAGTTTATGTTGAGCAGATTTATCTGTGAAGGACAAGCAGACCGGATCAAACTTTGCTCCAAGTTTTCGTGTAATTCGATTTTGCTGCAACAAAGTTTTCGATTAGGCAAAAACAGGCGCATCTTGCCAGAAAATAAGATGGCAAGCTCTAGTTGTTCAAGTGCAACCGGCAATGAAACTATTTTGATTGCAATTCCTGAAGTTAAATCCTTCATAATAAGATGCCTTACAGCAGCAGGGGCGATGCAGAAGCATGCTGAAGCAAAAGCTGATGTTTTGGTAGCTGCGGATCATCGGGGACATTTCAGCCATGGATTAAATAGATTAGGTAATGTACTGTCAATTATCCATGATTCTGCATATAATGCATGCATGTTCCGCTTAAGCGGAAAGTGTTAATCAACCCATTGGCTCGCGGGCCATTTTTGGCTCATGGTGCCGTTTGAGATGGCCCACCATGTCGACCCACCTTGCAATAACATTTTTAAAAATTGCATGCTTATTTTTTATGAAGAGCTTATTATACTGTTTATACTTTTACTAGTATCCAAAACATGTAAATGAATGTAACATTGGTTTTACAATGCAACCTCGATAATCCGATTTGGATGGGACTGGGACCCTTCGGATTATCGGAATCATGTTAGAATGAATCAAATCTTGAAATAAAATCACGCTAAAATATCTCAATAGCTACATTTATGTACATGTACATTGTACTACGCATGCAGTGTACATACAGTACATGTAGCTATTGTAAAATATTAAAATATTATGAAAGCTTTTGAAACAGCTGAGGATTAGAGTTACAGTATACTCAGATAATTAGCAGAGCTCGGATTGCATAGGCTCAACTGTATATGTTAAAATTGATGACGACCAGGCATACAGTATAAAATCGGAAAAAAATACCTATGAATGTCTTTTACTAAATTACAAGCTTAAATAGTTTTTTAATTTTCTCTAAATTTGCATATCAAAAACTTGCAGAATGGTATATGTCACTTCCTACATGATTTAGGGCAAATTAGGGGTAAATTTATCCTAAAACTGCGCAAAATGAAAATTGTGCATAGGTAAATTTTCACTATTCATATTGTTGTTTGTTTGTAATATGCATTGTAAATGATTTTCTGGCTTTTGAGAAAGTTGTGCACATGGAAAACTCCGCGCACCAAACCCAAATTGGCCATTACTTGATGTGTGCAGATTTCTGGTAACCGATTCCCAGTATACATTTACTTTAATTTCATAGGGGTTAACTCTGCAAGTGTTCAAGACTAGTTGCTTTCATTTGCATAAATCAAAATGAAAAACTGGGAAATATTCTTAAACAAATTGTAAATAATACAGTATAAAAAAACGTAGTTTTTCGCGTAAAACCTTTTAATGTAGCCAGCAAGTACTGGCAGGAAA
>JAQGCC010006219.1:0-10517 GCA_034698905.1 Xestoiulus laeticollis
TACTGCATTTTTATCAATTTTTATTTTTGTATTATAACAAGTAGTTTTTTTAAAGTAGGTTTTAAAATTTCCCCATAACATTAAAAACCTTTTTAATTCATACGTAGGCCTATAGGCTATGTTGAGTAGACAATAGGCCCATCACCGTGATTCGATTCGCAAACATGTTTAAGCTGGGGCCTTTTTTGGGGGACTTTCATTAGATCTCTAAACAAATTATTCTCTCCCTAAAATCTGACATCTAAAAAAAATATTCTACCATGCTTTCCAACTACATGTAGGCTACCTACAAGAATGTAACCAAACTTCCACTGTCACGTTTGTACTGCCACATGTCGCTTTCTGGCAGACTTTAGTTTTGGCTTTGATGAGTCGATAATGTCCAGACACTTAAGTTAGACCTCGAACTTACAAGCCCATATCCACATATAGCCTATGAGTGAAATCCAGACCACGTGTCAAAGGGACAAATTGGAATTACTTATAGGCCCCAAATGCAAGAGACTATCATATTGGTGTGCTTAATTGTAATAGCACGTACTGCTTGATATGATCCAAATTAACATTTTGTGGAGGTGGGATAAGTATGTAGGCCACTCACGCTTGCTTAAAAGCTGTCGCAATACTTTGTAAAATGGGAATTAGCCTAATTATTTAGAAATAGATTATGCCTATAGATTGTACGCTAGAAAAAGTCCAAGATATAAAGGAACATACCTACAGTGCTCGTTACTTTCACATAAGCATAATTTCGTTGAACGAAAAGAAGATTGTCAAAATAAGTATCAACACGTGAAATTAACACGTTTTTTTTCAACACACAACAGTAAGGGTGTATGTATTGGAAAATGCCAAACGTAATCGACCTATTTTCGAAACTGCAAAAGTGCAGATACAGTATAAGTAGTTCTACAATGTTACCATAAAGTGATATAATCTAGCCGCTTCCAAAAGCTCAGATAAAACCTCTTTTACAGTATCTCCTAGGTTTTCAGATATATGTGCATGCCACATTTTATCAAATGCTGTCAATTAGAATCACAAAATTAGAGCATTTTTGTAGATTCGAAATAAAAGATACTGATACTAAAATGTGTGACACATTGTAAAACGCATCAAGACTGGAGCAATGTTAGATCACCAGGCAGCAACTGACCTACTTTGGTCATGTCATGCGGTGGGTCTATAGGCTACCCTTGAAAAAGCCATGATCCTGGTCCTTTCTGAGAATGGCCAACAGAACCAGAAGGATAGGAAGGCTCGCATTATCAAAGAAGATAACATAGATCTTTTAAAAGAAGCAGTGCTCAATGGGGTAACTAATGAGAAAGTCATGAGAATGACAAGGCCATGACCAAACTAATGTTGTTGGGTAGGGTTTTAGGGCCGAAAGGTATCCAAGGTCAGAGATGGCCCAGACATTGATGAGGAGAATCCACAACACTTCACCAATTAATACATGGAAGCCACAAGGGACAGGCACCAGACCCAGAGGACTAAACTGATAATCCAATTATCACTTTGCAAAAAAAAAAGAAGTCTGATCCATACTGTATTCTGTAAGAGCCGGATGAAGGTACATTATTAAGGGCAACGATTCATGCAAGTTTGAATGCAAGTCGAAACAATTCTGGTTTCTAGCCCTGTGTTTAAGTCGTTGTTACTAGTGCTGCTGAAACCAGTGTTGCTCCTCCCATTTCAGGCAATTCCAATTGACCTTGCAATCAAATTTTGTTTTGGCTGTTCAATGACCTTGGGGGTGGAATATTTTTACCTGAAATGAGCAGAAAAACACTGGCCACATCAACAACAAATTGAACAAACAAGGGTCAAGACCAATTCCAGATACCCAAACAGTTGGATTAATGGGATTCTACAACCAGAGAGGCCATGATGATCTCCACAAAAATTCGTATGCTAGTGGCACCAGTGTTAAAGCAGTATCGTTTAATTCCATTGCATTATACGTTTTCGAGAAATTTAGATGATGATAACAACAAAGTAAACAACTCGTAGAAATCGGTCATCAGGTGTCATCATCCGTAACAAACAGTTTACAATAGCAAGGTATGACGTGTGTTCCATGTTATAAGCATATTATTAAGATAACTTAAGTTATCTAGAAGAAAAGGAGGAACAAGTGATAAAGTTCATCGAAATCATTGCAGTGTAACCGACGTTTTTGTAACAACATTAGCATGGATTGTATGAATTAAGTTGGGGGTTGTATAAGGTTCCAAAAACCAAAACACATCTGAGAATAATGTAAAAATAAATTCCATTACCAAGTTTAGAACGTTAATAAACGGTGGTAGCATTCAAAAAAATAAAACCCGATAAAATAAACACCGCTCCCATTTAAGGAATGACTCACGAAGTCTACCATTCCAACATGCATATTCGAAATGTAAAATTTGAAGTGCCTGGACACGGTATCGATTTCTATTAAAGTAAACGCTTTTCACACCGCCTACAACTACAAATCCAAGAAGAAAAAAACAAAACGATTTTTCTTACCAAGTACAGCGTGAAGGGAAAACATAACAAGAACAGCCACAGATACAAATGAAATGTATTGGAAAACAGATTTTGATGAGGATCATAAAACCATCCACCAGTCAACGAAGCCCATATGCCTTGTCGTAATATTTCCAATATTTGAGACCCCATCCTAGGGCAAACAGTTTACATTGCAGTCGAACTGCTCAACGAGAACCCCATTTGTTAATCCGTTGGGGATTGTTCACGCCATTATTAAAAACGCCAGCATCATCAACGAAATAAATAGTGAGAAACTAATTTTCACAGCTATGTCTGTGAGCTATGCGAACCGCCATGTTGAACTGCTTGTCTCAATGCGCGTGTGGCATTGTGGGAATTTTTGAGCGATGTTCATTAAAATGTGATGCCTATTGCGTGATAACGGTAGCCATGATGGGAATCAACAATCTTACAATTTTATATCTGTTTTATTTCTTGGACCGTCAATTTTTTTTTAAATACATCTACTGTACATTTACATAAACGCAATTAAAATTCAAGACGAGTAAAAAACTAATACAAACAGACCATTTCTCGGCATTACTGAAAAATGTTGGTCGGGATTCAGGAATTACTTTTGATATTTTTAAATCCTTATATATACATGTACATGTATGTAATGGAATTTTCTTTACTAACCGTCCAGCAAAGTTGAAATTGCAATATACAGTACATGTAAAAATATATAGCCAAGATCATTTTTAAACAAATAAAATCTTGTCAATAATTTTTGCTTTTCATAAGCTTTTGTGGATTAACAGTGAATATACTATAGTATGTACATAAGGCTATACATCTTCATGTACATTACATGTACGTACATTATTTGATAATTAAGTTTATGAATATTTTTATTACAACTTTACTGATAAATATGCAATGCATATTTCACTCTTGTAAAATGTTAATATTATTTAATTTTACCAATATGCCATCACCATTGTTAAGTTTTTTGCAAGATGGTATCACAATTGTCTTTTTAAAATGCAAAGTACAGGTACATGTAGTTACATGTACAGTATAATGTATTTCAATGCCTTCATTAACTGATTTATTTAGAAATTTGCAATGGTCTGTGACCGCTTAATTAATTCCTATTAACTAATCTTCGACAAGTACTATAGGCTACATATGTATACATGTATACTGGGAATCTAACGATAATAAATTTAGGCTTACATGTATATACACTATAGTTGTCTTTTAATTTTGCAATAATTACAAGGTTGCACAAGCACATTCCGGTAATTGTCTACTAATGATATTTTGCTAAATGTTCAAATTGCAAAAATAAAATGTACATGTACATGCAAAACGCAGGATTGCTACAATACGGGCTCGTACACCTGCTAAATTATAAAAATACCTGAACATTTTCATGCAAAAATAGATTCTCTGCGCCCTATAGATTATCAATCAGAGTTTTTTTTCTTCTAAAATTGGTATTTGAATTAATTGTGTTTACATGTAGGCTAATTGAAAACTTTCCCCATAGAAGGAGATGGATGGGGGGGAGGGCGCCGGGGCCACAAAAAAAAAACATTTGGTATTTTTTGGGGCCCGGCTCTGGCTTTCGGCGCCATTGTTTGTAGATCAACTTATGGTCCATGTGGATGTGGTGACTATGCAGCGTACATGTACGTATGTATAAAACGAGCACATGGTTGCAAACTAATAGGATAACTCGCCTCGTGCAACGTGTTAAACGCTGCAAAGTCGCCATTATATCACAATTAATGGTTATATGGCGACTTAATTGCAGGCAAAATGTCCACCAAAATGGTGAGCATGTGGTGATATGTCGACTTTGTTGAACATGGCACGTTGCATACGTACTCGCCTCGTGCACATGCTATACGCTGCAAAGTCGACACATCGCCACATGCTCACCATCTTGGTGGGCACCCAGCCTAAAGAGGCGTGTTTACACATCCTACACAGCACGGCACATCAGAAGTGCTTTTGATATGAACGCAACTGTTGATTTACATAAATAAAATAATCAAACGCAGAGGTTTAATTTTCACAAATTTTCTACAAATTTACTCGGACAAGTCTTTACTTGTTCTACGTCATTTACGAGTTCCAAGATGGCCGCTGTCATTATATGGTGTCCTCTAGATGCCAGTAGATGGCGCTCCAGTCTTGAGACGGCTGCATTTTCGTATCGAAAATTTCGCCTCGGAGAATAAAACCACGACGTTGATAAGCGCGAATCCTCCTCCGAACCTTGGCTTTCGCGTCGCCGATTAAAATCCGCCGGTCGCATAAATACTCGGTGCAAAGAATAAAAAAATTGCGTACAAAGGTATGTTTTCTCGATTTTCGACCAATGGCAGGGCAGCTGGCGCGTCCTACGTCAAATGAAGGTCAAAGTACTAAAGATGGCGGACTTTAGTGGCTGGATCTATCGAATGAGTTTCCATCGCAAGGTGGTGGTCGTCACAACAGCTCTGTTTCAGTGTTTTTAAAAAAGGATGGATTCTCCGCTGGATGGTTGGCATTCTCGCGTATGATTCCAATGTCTGTTTCGTTCTGTTCGCGTACGCTATGGTGGTCGCGCTCCACGTCCTCAGGTGCAAATCTGCTCTAAGGCGGATTATTTGTGGCAAGAAATCTTCGACAACAATAATGTGGAACAGCAGTAGGCCTACATCAGATGGGAATAAGGTTCGTACAGTTTGCAAAGCCAAACGCACTTCGTGGAAAAACCCCAAAGACCAGGCATCTTTGTTTGGTACCCCTCTGGATTTAGTGCCAAAACAACACCGGTTCTAAATTTCAGAAAAAAAAAGATAGTGTCAAATGAAAGAGGGAGGGGGGTATAATCATAATTCGCTTATAGCCACCTGAAAATCAAAATTTGCTGCTTTGTTTCATATCAATGGATTCGAATCTGGGTATTTTGTGCTTAATTATAGCTATTTATGATCGAGCTTATTGCGTATAAAAAGCTTTGGGGATAGAGAAAGGAGCTGCATTGCTGTGTTTGAAATTTACTTTCACCTATAGGCCTAACACGATTGACCTCAAAATTTTCACAAACGTCTTTGGCAGGACTCCTGGCTTATTCTGCAACCCTATTTGGCATTGGCATGAAATTCAAAAGCTGTGGGCCATCACATTTATTAATATCTAATCACAACCCGGAATATTCTGTCATAGTATGTCAAAAGCCTGAATTGACGGAGCTGTGTTCGACGATTTGCTTTCTCATATTAGACCCAACAGTCTTGACCTCAACATTTTCACAAACGCTTTTAGCAGGGGCATTCTAGTTTTTCTCAATTCGCACCCCTATTTATCAGTGGCGTGAAATTCGTAAGCTGCAGCTATTAATTTTATTATTATGAAATCACAGCCTGGAAATCTCTGTCCTAATGTGTGAAAACCAGAGCTAAAAGCCTGAATCCCCCTCGTTGATATAGAAATTCACAGTTTCGGACATTTTCGGCAATCTCAAATCTAGAAATCTGTTATTGGGTCTCGGCATTGAGCTTTGTCCCGATATCTGGCCCAAGCGACGTGTGGATATATACGAGGTCACGATATTCTTTGCATTTTCTATGGTTTGTCATATAGCAATTTACTTTCAGAAAAGTTAAAAGTGGCCATCGGAGTACTCCGGGCTGTGATGTGAGCCGTGTTCCTGGGTTTCTTGGCGAAACGCGCAGCATGGCGTACGAGAGTCCCGAAATGGCGTGGCATTTCGACTCTCTCGGGCCATGGTGAATTCGGTGTCGAGCTCCCCCCCAAAGTGGATGCAATTGATCGTTGTGCGCTTTACCGCAGATCTCGGGCCTAAGACTGACGGATGCCTGCGTTAATCTCCACGTCCATGGAACCCTTTAAAGCGGCTCTACGGGGCGAAAATGACCGTGATGATCCCATGAAGGCGTTGTGGACCGTCGTCTATGACTATGAGGCCCAAAACGAAGACGAGCTCAGCCTGCACCAGGGGCAGACGGTGGAGGTCCTGTCGAAAGACATCAAAATCTCCGGAGACGAGGGCTGGTGGACGGGAAAGATCAGCGACAAGGTGGGCATCTTCCCGTCCAACTTCGTCACCCAGCAGGACGTCAACCACGTGTCCCCGGTGGGCAACGACGACCGGCCCTTCGAGATCAAGTTCTGCGACCTGCGACTCGCAGAAGTGATCGGCGTGGGGGGGTTCGGCAAAGTGTACCGGGGGCTATGGAAAAGCGTGGAGGTGGCCGTCAAGGCGGCGCGGCAGGATCCCGACGAGGATATAAGTGTGACCCGGGAAAACGTGCGCCAAGAGGCCAAGCTCTTCTGGCTGCTGAACCACCCCAACATCGTGGCCCTCAAGGGGGTGTGCTTGGAGCAGCCCAATCTGTGCCTGGTGATGGAGTTTGCGCGGGGCGGATCTCTGAACCGGGTGCTGCAGGGGCGGAGGATCCCGCCGGACATCCTCGTCGACTGGGCTATACAGATCGCCCGTGGAATGAACTATTTACACAAGGATGGACCCATTCCAATAATTCACAGAGATCTCAAATCCAGTAATGGTAAGAAGCTGCACTCTTATTCTTTGGATTTGCTTTGCATTAATAGATGGTGTAGGTTATGGAGTGGTGGTACACGTAATCAAGATTACATTTACATGTACTTAAACAAGTGCAAATTAAGCTAATTTAAGTTTGGTTTGTTTGGATTAGGCCCTACATGTGTTAAGATTGTAAGTTTTCGTTTGACAGCCGGAGAGGACGCCATTTTTAAATACCATGCAACCAAACTCACTTGCCATCGCATAAATTAGCGAACAGAATGTTTTAGAAAACACTAAAAACGCACGTGCTACACCGTTCTGATCGTCACATAATTAACTAACAGTAAAATCTGCTAAAAGTGACCACCCAGAAATCGGTCAAATTCGGTCACCGTATACAGGTGGTCATTACATAATTTTTACGAAGGTACACATGTATGGACTAAAACCAATTTATGGAAAGTGGTCACTGTGCAGAGGTGGTCACTTTTCCAGGATTTACTGTATGCATTTGGGTTATTATATATGCACTATATTTTTCAAATTTTCAAATTCAAAAGCTGCAGAAATTTCAGAATAGACCTGAGATTTCAGGGAAGTGATTTATTTTGTAATAGTCAGGGAAATATAACTCAAATATTCCATTTGTTTTAACAATATTCTTTGTCTACTCGTACAACCAGTACACATGTATATTTAATTCGTGTGATACCGAGATGAAGTCACAGTGGTCATTTACAGGCCTAAAACAGCTTCTTTGAGCAACGGGATAATAAGTTATTAGGCATATTGTAATATTTTTTTAATTTTCAGTCATCAGGATGGGCAGGGAAAATGGTTTTTAAAACTGGAAAAGTAAGGGAAGCTGATATATCTTGTCAGTTTTGTGGGAACCAGTGTTGTAATTTAGTTATTCTAACCAACGTTCCTGGAATGTTTATCACGTCTATAGATTGTTGATTAAATCGAGAAAACAAATCACAGCAATGGTGAGATAACAATTTCAAATCCAGCAGCTGATGCAACAAAAATTGAATGGATGATCAATTAATTGACTAAATTGTACACACGTTTCTCAATCGATAAGGAATCTATAAACCTGTTGAGTTTATTGAATGGTCCTTATCGATAGGAAGCATCCATTAGTGATTGCACCTTGATTCTAGAACCATGCAATAACATGAATTTTTCCATTCACTGATGCAATAAAATTCAAAATAAACAGACAAACGTTTTTTTGTTAATAGGCCTACCAAATTATAAGTGAGGTATTCAATTTCTCTTCAGTGAATTATTGAAAAAAAGATTATATTTGGAGACTAGAAGGCTTTGAACAAAGAGGTCACAGGTACCAGATTGCAAACAATGCATCTTGCATATTTTCACGTTTACTTGGAAATCTAAGGTTAAATAACACATTTTTAATGAATAATTCAGCTCATTCAAAACTGTTCGGGGAATTTGGCATGTTGCTATGCTGCTAAAGTTCACTAGGGATTTGAAATTATTGAGAGTTGACTATATATTCTGCAGAATGCAAGTTCTTATAACCAAGTTCATGGATGATGATACGTGTTTAACTTGTTTTATTCTATATTGTGCTCATGTTATTAACCAGTTTTTAGCCGATGAAAACGGAAATTTCTATATGTAGGGGATCAGTAAGCATCAGCATTAATTTATGATTGATCATGTCAGTCATGAAGGATATTCAATACTTCTGATGCTGCAGGGCCCAGCCACCTATTCTTTAATGCACCTTTTGTTCTACACAAATTAAATTCAAGTCAACTCGGTGCCCTACAGTCGGTCGGAGACCTATCAAATGCCATGTGGTAGGGGGTCGTACCCATTTTCAGGAAGACTATAAGAAATCTTGCCAAATTATGTGCTCACCATAAGGTACAGTAGGAATACATACATGTATATGTAGTGCTTTTGTCGAAAAATCTACAGTACATTATCTTGTCATAGGCGAAATAAAAAGTATTTTGTATGCGCACATGCTCGAATGACGTTTTTTCAAAGGATTAGCAACCTGGAAGAGTGGCGGGCATTCAGTTCTCAGTCAACGGAACCTATTGGATCAGTTTGCATATGAGAAAATGTCGACATCTGCAAAAAGTGAAACCAGCATAAAAACACGGCATTCGCTGACATTTTGTACGTGTGCCGCAAGTCGTAAGAGACGAGCTTTAGTCGAGTAAGCGAAATTTCATGCAGTTGCGCACACCTATCAGGATACCTATGCACACCTATGCAGTTGCGCACACCTATAAATGCCATTTTTATACCTGGGATTTTCACAATGCAGTGTGCATTTCGCGCAGCAGTGCTATTGGGTGTTGCAATAACGTTGTGGTGGGAATCTCTTATTGTTTCTTGCCCAAATATTCAGAAAATGAGTTTTGACTGACACCCTACATATGTTCAGGATACATCTTCGGATCCATGTACCGACTTTCAGCAGCTGCTAATTGCACGGCACATTAACCGCTCATTGCGAGGCGATTAACGTCGGCGTTAACCATAAATGACATCCACTTTTCATTGTGTGCGCACACACTTGGGTATGGCTGTTAATTTTGCTGCCTTTCACTGCTGTTTTGATTGGAAACGCGACGGTGCAGGCATGGCGAAATTCTCTTTTATTTATATCGACAGGCCTACGTGCTTTCGAAAATAGCCACCCTTATATATACGATTACCCCAGATCTTGATAAACGTTTGTGCGATAACGTGAGGTAGTTCCCTAATGCCAAGGACGTGACATTGCGGGAGAAAACTAAATTGCCCATTGGCAAGCACCTGATCAGTAAGGAACCTGGCATTTCTCAAGGAAAATACTTTTCTAACGCGTCTGGCAACACTGCTAGCTGCCTGGCAGCAGAACCAAGATGGCGTCCTATGTCTGCTTGGACGCCATCTTGGTATTTAGGCATAGGAACGCTATTGGAAGGTTCTAGGACTGTACCGACTGTTGCATATAAGAGAAACATGACCTGACCTATTAACCCAGGCCATACCCCCATACCACAGTTTTCCACCTTAAGTTTCTGTTCCGATTAGACAAAGCTCGAAATTTGAGCAAATTCGGTACATTACCACAGTTGCCAAATCGTCGACATCTAACCGGAGATGGAGCTCAAGGCAAGAAAATTCGAAAATATCATAGAATTCCCTATCACTATCGGTTCTCGACAGCACCGATTGATAGGGAAAAATGGGAATTGTAATCTGGCAACATGGTGCACGTGAAATTTTTCTTATGCCGACATTTTGAAAACTGCCGTCCCAAGGCCCATTCACAATTGCCAAAAATATCGCCGCGACGGGCCGCTCGTACTGATTGCGCATGTGCATCCGGATATGGGCGGCGCTTAATGACATCGATCGGGCTGCCGCACATGGTTACGGCAAAGTTGAAAGCTGGTCAACTTTGCCGCAGCTTTTTCGCTTGCCGTCC
>JAQGCC010006220.1:0-10516 GCA_034698905.1 Xestoiulus laeticollis
TCTCGTTTGCCACAGTCGTCTGGTTTTCGTACAACTTGTTTCCCATTTTCGCGCAGTGTGAACGCAGCTTTAGAGAGACCATTAATAAATGAAATTTTGGAACATCCCAATCGAAAATTAGAAATCTTGTTGTATTGTTCTTATTAGAATGGGATCTGAAATTATTATTAAGGTCCTCGTGCCATAGAGTCCCATAGAATAAAATCCTTATGATATCGGTTTATCATTTTTTCCCAATGCTAATCTCATTAGCATGTTCCATATCTTATTATTTTCATAGCATCTTGTAAGACGGTTGGAGATTTTTGACTTGGGACCTTTAAGCGCCACCTGGAGGCACTTGACTCTCATGCCGACTCTGCGCATGACCCAAGAAAAATATGTTTTCACGGAACATTACTGGATCCAGAAAAGCTGCCCTCTGGCAACAAAAATTGAAGCTAGTGATAAATGCAAAGGATGATCCAAGGGAATCGATTTGGGCATAGAAAGCTCACCAGCATGCATCACTGGTCATTCCAGATTTAACCATCGAATAGGATGACAGTGCCACGTGATTTTTCCAGCGTTTCACATCTTTGAAGTTCTAACTTTGAAATTGGATTTTACCAGAATGTTTATCCATTTGTAGCTATTTCGTGCACTCTGCAAAACGACAAGTTTTTTGCCATGACAGTTTTCGACTTCATTAGGTAAGAACCTTTTGTTAAGATTATGAGGAAATAGCATCAGAACGATCTTTTAATTTTAAGTTTTGTATTCTGTGCAACACATGTTTAATTAAGTTCTATATCACTTGCTAAATAGTTTAAGTAAGCCATGCAAGCCTAGGAAATTTTGTTGTAGTAATTGCATTAATGCAATTTAAATTGTCCACATAGCTTAATATGTACAATTGTATTATTGACAGGATATCATTGTTACGCATTAATCTATTACAATTAACGAAATTAACGTTTAAATAATTTACACACATGAATAATTGCTTTGCAGGTTTACATAATGACTAATTACTTTAATGAGGAAATTACTGTTTATTTTTAAAATGAGTTAAAAGAGATTTTTGATAAATATCTACATGTTTTATGTGGATTTGGAATCAATATCATCTTTTATACGATTTAATACTTTAAGTAGGATCTATTTAGCTATTTTAGAAAATATTTGTGTAAATACTTAGCTAAAACAGCAATTTTAGCAATCCTAAAAACTACGTTTAAATGCACTTGTCAAAAAAATTTTACATTTGGTAATGTTATCAAAAATTATAATTGAAATACAAAGGTTTAGCTATTTAATTGTCTGCAATGTTAGTTGTATATTTTTCTGAGTATGCAAATGATCCAAAAATCCATTTTAGCAGTAGAATTACACATATAATGCAAATTCATACTTGATCTAAAATCCAAATTTTATTTGGTAAATTGGCAAATGCTGCAACAGTTAAAATTGTGCTATCACTACAAGTTCACGCCGTTGTTAGTCTGCAATAGCAGCACTACATATGATTATAAAGCTGCATATGTATTTAGATATGGTAATTTTGTGTTGAAGATAACGAATCATATATTCAGCAAAAAAGTGTTTCCATGGAACCTAAAAACGATTCAAAAAAGTGCAAGGCTATAAAACAGGGCAATTTTTTATAATGAATATTTTTCTCTTTACTTAGATAACGAGACAAAAAAAAAACAGCGATAAAAATCGTTATTTAATAATGAGTCTCATTTCTAGGAAGATCGAAAAATTATAATCATGGCTCTTGCATTATTTAATTTACAGTATTCACATTAGATGAAAAAAATGTAACGACTTAACTTAATTTAAATATTGATTATAAAATGTTCCCTTAAAAATAAAGAAATACAGTTGACCCTTGTAAAGGGACCACCTCTGCATAGCGACCACTTTTCATACATTTAATTTTAGTGCATACATGTACATGTATGTTGTCCTTCTTACAAATTCTCTGTATAGTAACCACCTGTATACAGTGACCAAATTTGGCAATTTTTTGGGTGGTCACCTTTAGCAAATTATACTGTAATTATATAGTTTGAAGCTATTTTTGAATCGCCCTACACAATCGACATTTCTACATCATATTCAGTGAAAAAACAGGATTTTTTTTTTGAACTTTTAACATTGTAGTAAATCTTCTGTAATTTCAGACAATCCAGTCATGTGGATAAAATGAGATTTTATGAAAAGTTGGGCCTTGTCCTATATACCAACGAGAATGAATGTTTTACGATTTCCATTTTGTTTCGCTTTTATTAGTTAACAATTGAATATTCTGTGGGCGTTCTAAAAAAAAGCACGGTTAAACGGTAAAGTGCCAAGGGATATAGCAAAAACGTGTTTTCCGCACGATAAATTCAAAATGGGTTTCCGTACTTGTTATTTATTGGGATAAATGGATTGATTTTTTTCTCTCCTGAATTTGTTTTCATTTGAAATGTCTTCGTGTGAGTTTTTTATATTAGATATTGTGAAGTAGAATAATCCCATTTCCACCAGTGGCCTGCATACTTAATCCCCATGTACAATTCAAAGGGGTCATTGAGTTATTCGACTTTTTGGCTTAAAAGCTAAATTCTGTTTCGAATGTTCGCCAAAGAGTATTACTGGCTTTGTTCAACAAAGTTCAATCTCCATTTCACAAACTCATGTCAATTACTTTCTCCATTTATCACAAAATGGGCGCTTTGTTGTATAATCCCAAAGTCAAAATGGATTTGTTACAGAACATGTCAACATTTGACCTGTCACAAATAGGAAAAACACGTTTCTGTCATGTACCCCAACTTGAAAAAGTAGACCATGTGGCTTTCATTTTTTTAAAGCTGTTTTATCTACTGAAATGAAATTCCAATATGCCTATAAAATAATCCAATTCAACCAAATTAAACTCTGGTCTAAAAATATGGTTTTGTCGTCAGTTATGCTTGATAATGACGACAAAATGACGAAAATCGATTACTGAAGACATATGATGATCCCTGACAAAATAACGTTACATATAACAAGCCGCCTATTTCAGTGATCATCAGAGGTCGCCAGTGATCGTTTTGTCGTCATGCTCAAGCAAGACTGACTACAAAATGTTACGTGTACACCATGCTTTAGTATGACCTTATTCTTGGATAACTTATCAAGTAACATAAAATGGACCAGATAACTTACTTCAATTAGTGAAATTATCTACATTATTGAATTTTGAAATAAATATGACGTCATAACGCCACTCGCTCATGACGTCCCATTTGTTTGAAAATGCATCCTACAGGCAAATTTTCATTAAAAAAGACACCCTTATACAAAGTAATTGTCAAATTTTCATAAAAAACGACTATTAGTGAATCTATGATCATTTATTTGGAAAGTGGTGATTTTAAACATGACGTTGTTTAAAATAATAAAAATGACGTCATGTTTGAACAGGGCCAGATTAAGCTAGGGTTAGCAGCAAGTCTCTATAGAACCCCCTTCTCCAGAAATAGTTCCTTTAAGACGTTATTATCCCATATACAAAAAAAACGTATTTGGAATGCATTTTTAAATGCGTTTTTAACAAAGAAATGTTTTTTTTTTGCAAATGGGATTATTGCATTTACAAAGTGCAACTTTTTGCACATAAAGCCAATAATTTGTTATTTTACCTTGTATGTGGTTTATATTCAACGATTTTTTGGTAAGATTCACTGGTCAGATTCCTACCTGTTCAGTCCCAACTTGACCAACACCTGTTGCCTCAAGATAACACACCAAGTATAAAAGGCATCCTCAAGAGTCTAAGATTAAACCACGCCTCCATGATTCTTAAAAAAAAAAGACAGCTCAGATGAGATGCTTTTCATCAGCAAGCGATCGATAAAGCACCCCCTGGCGTTGAAACATACAGGGCATGCAAAAGGAATCGATTTCTGCATGCTAGGCAAATGCCTGCCCTTTCCACGTGCAGTCCAGGCTGTTGATAGTGGTGCCTTGCCACTAGTCCGGGAAAGTGCGATTCTGGATGCGGTTTTTGTGTGAATTGGTGTGTCAGTCAAGAAGGAGAACAGGAAGTTGGCAGAGGTGGTGGAATACAGAAGCCTGTTGCACAGAGCTCTTCTCGATGTGGTAAGAAAACCGTTTTCATCATGGATGATTTTGAGGAAAAACAAAAACGTAATAAATATGCAAATTAGTTAGGGGATTTTAACTGCATCCTACTCTGACATCCAAAAAAATGACAGTTTGCAAAACACTTTTCATTGCATTTTTTTTTTGGACTCACTCGAATATGTGCATAAGACCTTCATCAGTTTGCGCAACAGGGAACATGGAAATAACATTTGCATTTCAACGAGTTTCTAACTACGGTATACATGGCTTTTTGAAAAAAAAAACACTTTCCGCTTAGGAATGTTGTCATTTTTTGTGTGGTAAATTACAACCTGCTAAATCGTCCATGAAGAACAAGTTAGCATGAATGCACGAAATGTTGAAAAATTTCACACTCATCATTTCTTTTCTGATATTATTACTGCATAATGCTCCCATTGAGATGCTAGGCCCATGGTGTTTTATATTTTTAAATTGCACATTGTGTACAGTATATGCGGAAGGAATCCATATTCGAACACTATGGAAACGGTGTTTTTGTTTTATTTGCTTTTTTATGTTTGTTTATACAGGACTATTTTAAATTTTATGCCCTCGTAAACATAGGAAGGACTTAGCAGACGGGTGACATGAAGAAATATAAACTTGGCATTTACCATAGTTTGAAACCAAGGGCGTAACTAGAATAATGCAGTTGGGGCACGTGCCCCCGGTCACCAAATTTAGTAGAGGGAGTCGTTATTTGTTAACAATAAAAGTATGTTACGCTTTTATTGTTTTGTAACCATCGTACAATTTGAAGTATTCAGAAAATAAAAGTATGTTACGCTTTTATTGTTTTGTAACCATCGTACAACTTGAAGTATTCAGATACAGTTTTAAAAGAATTGGCTTTCAGAATGTACCTTTTTTGGTTTGGACGCCATCGACTCTAGAAACAAAAGGGGTTTTATAAAGGTCTAAAACTATTCCATATAAATGTTACGTAATGTGGCAAAAGAGAGCACCCAGTTGATGGAGAAAAAAATGTAATAAAATCGATAATGATACCATTAGTTTAGGAATGTGGGTTCCTGATGCTGTAATTGTTTTGGGCACTAGGACTGTTGCAAACACGTTTAAAAATATCCCCATAGACGATGAGGGAAAAACCGTTTTGCATAATGTTCCAGTTGGATAGGTTTACCCATCTGTTGCTTTTAAATTTAAATTTTGACTGATTTGAAGCTGACTCTTATATCGCAACGCTCACAGGCCCCAGAGGGAATACGGACGCCGTTGTTACTTCCGGAATATTCTCAACTTATGTTAATTTTCAGATAATCTATTTTGGTTCAGTTCACAACATTTCATGCTTTTCAGTGGAAAAGTTTGAGAGATGTGAATAACGTCAAAAGCAGAGGTATATAAAACCTGTTCTACACGTAACGTTTTGTCGTCAGTTTTGCATGATCATGACGACAAAATGACTACAAAACGATCACTGGTGACCTCTGATGATCACTGACGACCTCTGATGATCACTGACGACCTCTGATGATCACTGACGACATCTGATGATCACTGACGACCTCTGATGATCACTGACGACCTCTGATGATCACTGACTACCTCTGCTGATCACTGACTACCTCTGATGATCACTGACGACATCTGATGATCACTGACGACTTCTGATGATCACTGACGACCACTGATGATCACTGACGACCTCTGATGATCACTGACGACCTCTGATGATCACTGACGACCTCCGATGATCACTTACGACCTCTGATGATCACTGACGACCTTTGATGGTCACTGAAAACAAAAAAAATGTAAACCAGGCTTAAAGTCTGCTTAATTGATCATCAGAGGTCGTCAGTGAGCATTTGTTCGTCGACCTCTGATGATCACTGATGACCTTTGATGATCACTGACGACCTTTGATGATCACTGACGAACTTTGATGATCACTGACGACCTCTGATGATTACTGACGACCTTTGATGATCATTGACTACCTCTGTTGATCACTGACGACCTCTGATGATCCCTGACGACCTTTGATGATCACTGACGACCTTTGATGATCACTGACGACCTCTGACGATCACTGACGACCTCTGATGATCACTGACGACCTCTGATGATTACTGACGACCTCTGATGATCACTGACGACCTCTGTTGATCTCTGAAAGCATTACGCCACATGTAAACCAGGCTTAAAGTCTGCTTCATTAATCATCAGAA
The DNA here is from genome assembly GCA_034698905.1 of Xestoiulus laeticollis. Taxonomy (NCBI): domain Eukaryota; kingdom Metazoa; phylum Arthropoda; class Diplopoda; order Julida; family Julidae; genus Xestoiulus; species Xestoiulus laeticollis. Next base: position 6,345 of record JAQGCC010006220.1, read on the forward strand.
ATCGTAAGTGATCGTTTGGTCATCGTGATCATGCAAGATTGACGACAAAACGTTACATGTCGACCATAGGTTTAAAATGCCCCTGACATCTTCTTATCCAATAGCAATTTATACATGTGCTTTGTAACACTGCTAACAAAATGAGTTACATTTCCTAATTCACTCAGGCTAAAAGAACACTTAGAAAAAAGATGTCTTATAAAATTTCTTCTCAAACATGTGCTTGGATGATTCTATAAACCCTCAAATAAGTAAACCGTTTCACTCAATTTTGTCCAATGCAACGGTTAAGTCAAGCGCATGGCCCTAAGGGAGTAGACTGATCTAATACTACTATAGTACCACAAAGTATAAGTGCATGAAGGACCAAGTTGTAATCGAAAGACTTATGATTTTTCCTCTAATGTTTCATTCTCTATATCTCATGTGTGGTCCATATTAGCATTTTTTATTAGTATTATTGCATTTTTTGATTGGTTTGACTCGCAATATAGCATCGCAGCAACTGTTCCTCTTGGGATCTTGTTCGTGATAGTGCACTATTAATATGTAAAGTACAGTAGATGAAGAAAACATGCTCGAATGATCATCAGGGAAGGAATTTTATTGCATTTTTTTCCAATACGAGCAATTAAATTAGATGGCAATTGTCTTAAGATTCAGTTTTATTATCAAAAAAACTGTAAATGCTTCTACTTGCGTGACTTTTAATGACAAGTCATTTGGGACTCATACGTTTGAATAAGCCGCTTTAACATTGAAAAGTTACTGGTCAGTTGAAGATAAGAAAAGGATGACAAACAATAAGAATAGCTGCAATTTAAAATAATTCTTGGTACATTATATTGTTTTTTTGGCGTCACATTGAAGATAACACTAGAATAATAATGAAGTGTGTGGGTAATGAAAATATCAAATTCACTTTTATGAATTGTAGAAGTAAAAACGTGTAAGCTTTTGGGCCTACGCATTTGCATATTAATTGCACAGACTTCAAAACACGATATTAAATAACTTTTCTGCTTACGCACGATGAAACACTTACAAAATTGATGTACGTTTCATGCAGATGTATCTATAAAAGGGAAATACGTCACTCTGGAATCCGAGCCAAAACTCACATGACCATGCTCGTTGGAAAATTCTATTTAACCTAACATAATATCGAAATCAAACCCAAAATCATTTGGATTCTTTCCCATTGAAGCATAAAATAGGAAATGTTGAAGTCAGTTATTAAAATCAGAGATTTTATCATGCATTGTAAGTCCTTTGACATTTTCTTAAATGCTAGTACAATGCATATTTTGAAGTAGAATTGGCATGCGTAGTAAAATTACAGATGGACCAAATTACACTTTTACACGAAATACACGAGTAACTGAATTTGAAGTCATTGAAATCACTTAAAATACAGTGTGCAAGAGACAGCATACAGGGTGTGTCAAAAATGCTTGGAAAATATTTTAAAAATACAAATGACGAGGTAATTATTTACAGTTTTAAAATCTAAAGACATCGACGGCCTAAAGGGATGCATCATTGATGCAATTTCATTTTTAAAATTTTAAATTAAAAATATCCCCTTCAGCTACTTAGGAAACATTTGCGATTCTCATACTTCTTTCATTCGCCATTTATTTAAAATAGCTTAAAAATATGAAAATTTATAATTATAGAACCCTGAATGTCCAGAATTTCTATTGTTGATCGTATTTTTAAACTATTTTTAAATAAATTGTGACTGAAATTGTGACTTCTTTATTAAGTAAGCTTATATAAAAACTGGGATGAGATTTATTTTTATAGAATATTGTTTTAAAAATTCTTTTAAAAAAAGTATTCACACAGATCCAGTTTGATTTCTGAATCCTGATATAAATGTAGCGTTTTGTCGTCAGTTTTACATGATCATGACGACAAAAAAGATCACTGACGACCTCTGATATGATCACTGACAATGTTAATGTATACAGGCTTATGAAGCCTGTTTTAGTGAACATCAGAGATCATGCAAGACTGACGACAAAACGTTACGTGTAGACCAGACTTTAGACATGTTTTCTTTCAAACAGGTCAAGATCTGGTATACAGAATTCAGACATTTAACGAATCAAAGCTAATTTGGTATTTAAGCACAAGCTGATCGCCTTATTTGTTAAACACAGATAACATAGAGCAAGAGTTTGCACAAATATCAGCAAATGTTAATACAGAGGGAATGTCCTCCTTACTGTTCACTTAGAAACACCCACCAGCAGATGCGAAATGCCATCAACATTAACATCGAATCCATTTTAGTGTCCTAAGAACGATACGATACTTGGTCTTCCTTTTTGTGAATGCTTATCGCGGCTTAAATAAAGCTTATTGAAGCTTATTCCCAAAGAAGGTTATTGGTCTGGGTGCAAGCCAATGTTATCTTTGGATTTTGGGGCCAACACCAACAATAACAGTTGGGGAAAGAGGTTGGATTTAGTCACGTAGAAAATATTTTATAGGACATTCAGGATAAGCGTTGTCACTGTTAATTGCCTGCTGGAAAAGTCTAGGAAAACCAATTCAAGCAAACCATAAAAACATTTCTAATTTTACTTTATTGGAAATCCTTAAATCGTCCTAAGAACCTTATGAGTGAAATCCATCCTCTTGAACACCACATCAAGAAGAATGCAGTACTTCTAATCCAATTAGTATTCCACTAATTGGAGATGGCCAGAACTTTAGCAGTCACGATTTTGGTATTCTATACGTGATGAGATTTTACACTATTGGTAATCGGATTTTCGCTGCAGAGCTGCAGCTCGAAACAAACTTGTATTATGTTATCAGAATTAACAAATACCTTCGAATCGTGTTTAAACTTGTGGACATCCTTGATCCGAAGCTGAATGGAGGAAATTAATCTACAGTTGCCACTGGTCACATTCCTATTGTTGTTCATGTTTTGTTTTCCATTGTTAAAATTGCTGGAGTCTGAAATGCAATATACGTACAGATTGAGGTTATTCTTGCGCTGTCATTCTAAGATAGCTTCAGTCAAATTAGCTTTTGCATTCTTGAAGGCCCTTAAGAAATTTAATCAAGTTGGTATCTTCTGATTGAAATCGGATTAAAAACCTTAAGCAACAATGGAACACCCCAGGGTTGCTTGAAAGAGGCTTGATGTGGTGCTAGAAGACGTATCTTCAAAGGAACAAATTTGGATTGAAGCCGATGAAAGACGATGGATAATTTCATAAAGTAATTGTTTCAAGCATTAGACCAACTTCAAATTGAATAATTGATGGAATAATTGATAGACTTGAATTTACTTTGTGCTGTCGTGCATTTGTATAATACGGTCCAGATGATGTTATGAATAAATGCTAAACTCGCTTAAGAAATGCAAAATTGGTTTTTATAGCATTGTAATGTTATTTTTAGGCCCTTCATCATTATTCCACTCTGAACATGACAAAGGATTCAGCCAATGCTCGAATTTTATGGAATTGTATACTCAAACCCAGTTACCCAGCAACGGACAATTAACTAACCAACAATGCTGCAACCAATCAACCATTAATTCTTATAAAAACAGTGCAATATAGCTAGAAATACGTGCGATTAGCCTTAAGAATTCTAATTCTAAGACCTACTTATATCATTTTAAAAATGGTCTCATTTATCATCTATATAGTCTGATAAGGATGCATTTCTAGAACACATTTGAATTATTTTTGGATTCTTATACACATAGGATTCTACTAATTCAACAGCGATGGATTAATAAGTAATAATACAATGGAGACATTGGACAAATTAGACACTGATATCAATAGGATTTTCATGTTTGAGACTTCAAGGCAAGGAGAAATGAAATGATATATAATCTCATTAGCAATGGGGTTAATACAAGGATTGATTCCACTAGGGATGAAATAGACATCTATGTGACGATAACAACGTTTTCTTCAGCAATCTGTCTATAGTTTAGGGCCCTGAACTTAGCTTGAAGTTTACTTTGCCATTACTGCTAATGTTTCAATTTCTATACAAAAATCAATGCATGCATGTAACAAACAGTGAGGGTCACTTCAATTTCAAATTTACCCAATACACTGCAAATGGAAACATCTTAAAACTGTCGCCAAAATAAGATGAGAAGATGCATCTTCGCAAATTTAACTTAA
>JAQGCC010006221.1:0-10515 GCA_034698905.1 Xestoiulus laeticollis
TTTTAATTACACAAGTCGCTGACTTGGCTGAGAGCTTTCCCCATAGGAAACGGGGTGTTTAGTTTCCCCTTAATAAATAATAATAAATTTTAATTTCCACGTGCATCGCACGTGGCTAGGTCTTTGATGTCACCTGGTGTCAGCTACAGCCGTTTTTTTGGAATTTGAATTTCGTTACTAGATCAGCAAATTAATTATACCAGTTAATGTGTGTATTTTAATTTTAAAACATGAATAATTTATCCAGCTAGGGTACAGATACATTTTAACGTTTCTTTAATATTAAGCAAGTAATCAATAATTTTTCGAAATGCGACGATAAATTGCTGGTAGCTGACACCAGGTGGCAGCAAGACCATGAAAAACACCCGCAAAATTTACAAAAAAAAAATCTTATTTATTAATTTTAAAAATAACCAGGCATTTTCATAAAAAAACATAGTCTCTCTGCACTAGATGTATAAAAACAGAATTAATACCAATTTTTTTCCACTAGAATTTTAATTATATAAAAGACGCTGGGCTCGCCAAGAAATTTCCCCATAGGAAAGGGTTTATTTAGTTCAGCCTTAATTTTGGAAACTGATAGGAACAAATGGAATGTACGAGGACCTAGCATAACTATTCTATTATTTTTTTTATGTATATATATATTCCATTTCATGGAAATATGCCTGTAAAGGTTACAATTGTGGAGGGTCTAATAAACTTTTTTTTTGGTATTTAAAAAAAAAAATATATATAAAAAAAATGTAGGGATATCATTGCAAACACATTTCTGCTATGTGTAGATTGAATAGAATAAATGCCTCCACCACACTCTGTTGATCTAAATTACTTGATTTAATGAGATCTTCTCCATATTCGTTCCTAAAATGTTGAGGTAAAGAATTCCAACTCCGTTCCACGTCTTGGAGCATGTAGTCTTTGTCTGTTAATTGTGTTGGAAAAAATCCAGGTTCTATAGCTGCCACGTGAACTTTATATACCTGGAGATATCGACTAAAGTTGTTGAAAGAAATAAAACAATTTGCTAACTTACATTTTCAAGGAAAAGATCAGTTGGGCTTTGTCATGACAAGGCCAAAAGTATTGGTATGCATGTTGACAAATACAGTTTGACACTTATTTTCTATAAATTAAATTCATTTTACATATCTCAAATGCATAATTTTACTGACCGTCACCATTTTCTGAAGAGAACTTACCGCATTCCATCGTTATAAGGTCCCATGGCAAATTTTGAACATGAATAGGGCTCTGAGCACATAGCGATTCTTCCCATAATGCTATGGATGTTCACAATTCTGCCTTTCGATTTCTTGATTAGTGGCATGAAAATTTACGAATCATTCCAAAGAAGTTCACTTCCATAACCCCCTTGTAGTCTTTTAAAGTGCACAGGAGAAACAGTTGTCCAACGTTGATTCCAGCATTGTTAACGAGGCCCCAGAGTTCTAAACATGATAGCGATATACATAGTGAATCCTAGCTGTGCACCCGCTTGGGACCGAACCATGGGATGTACTACTTGAAGGGATATACTATATGAAGGTTCAGCTACCCGGGTGGAAAAGATTGATATGGCCATATATGAATTTTCCAGATATGGCCGATTCCAAAATTGGCCACACACCCATGGAATATATAGACATCCCTCACAATACATATGCCATATATGGCATATCTGGGTATATATGGCCAATTTCGAATGCAGTCATATCTAAACAATTTCATATATGGCCATATCTATTTTATCCACGTACGTAGGAAACTTATGCCGCCTTTGTTGCGCAATAGATTTAAAAAACAATACTGCACTTTTATAAGTTTTAGCATATAGTCTTATATACCTTTTCAGACGAACTGATCAGTCTCACTCTTAGAAGAAGACACTTAACAAACACATCTTAAGACACGACAAAAATATCTTAATACATTGGACAAAAGTAGCTTAAGACACTGGACAAAAAGTATCTTAAGACACTCGACAAAAGTGTCCTAATCGACTAAAGTATCTTATGAACAGATTTGGCCATATATTGAAACAGGTATGACCATATATGGAGGCACGTATGGGCAAATCCATTTAAATCGTATATGGACAATTTTTGATATGGCGATATGTGGATCCGAGACATTAAGATTGGCCATATATACCTAATTAATTTATATAGTGACGATTCTGGATATGGCGGTATATATGAAGGCATGTAGCCATATCCAATTAATTTATTTATGGGTATTTTCGGATATAGCCATACCATATATAAGACATATATGTCCATATATAATATTTCCACTTGGGCGCCTTTCATCATGTAAATTTCTGAAAGAAATTCTACAGAATACATGTAATGGTTAAATTTAAGTTGCATCCCATGATTTCCAGAATTCTGCATAATAGTTTCTACACAAAATACCCTGGGATATTTTCCTATTCACTTTCTGCTCATTATTTTTGTATGGGATGGCTAACCTTGATTAGGGTGCAATTCCTGTTCCAGAAGCTCCTTGGCGGCGAGCAAGCTTTCCTCTTTAGTGACATCAAAATCCGGAAGTACCTTTAACTTGCTGCTTGCTTCCTGTCGCAGGCTTTCTGCACCTTCTTGTGTGTAACAACCAGCAAACACTTTCACTCCTAACTTGTCCAGATCCAATGCCAGCTTCCTGCCTATACCGCTGTCAGTACCGGTTATGAGCACGCATTTTTCCCGGAAGTTGGCCACGTAGGGCTTCCGGTACAAATAGTGCAACAGGAAGCCCAGCAAGACAACCAACACGTAGATGTAGAAGTCCATTTTGATGGTGCAATGTTTCAGTGGCTATATCGTTATTTGTTGGCTTTTTTGTAGCGTATCGCTACCTTAATAGTGTGGTTATTTCTAATCAAACATACATATATAACCTTGCTTTTTTGTCTGCATCTCTATTAATAAGCATGGACAGGAATTTACATACGTCATACCTTAGCTGTTTAGTAATTCCGCTGGTTTAATTGGCTCTGTAAAATTCTCAACGGAGAAACAACGTAACAAAATTACAAATTGCAGACACATTATAACACCTGATTCACACCGACGTCGAATGTAGATCAACTGATGTGGATCAAGCAAAACTTTTGCGTGTTCATTCACACCGCCGAACTCAGTTAAACTCGTCATGCAGTTAATCCTGCGTTCAAGACAGGAGGACTGTTTGTATTACGTGTTCGAGCAAGAAAATATGGTAAAGACAAATGTGATATTTATAATTAGTCCCTAGGGAAGTGAGATACTTTATAAGGTTGAAATTCCTGCTGAGGTTCTTGTTTTCTAATATCAACTTCCCCTGTGTTCCCCCCATGCGATATGATATATATCCCCCCTCCATCAATTACAGTTAGAATTGCAATATTGAAAAATGTGTTTTGCCTATAACTGGCCAATATTAAGGCATGCTTAATTACTGGGTAGTAAATGCTATAGTGTAGCGTATACGACGAGATTGTGAAAGCATGTACCTTATACCATAAGGTTTCTAATAAACTTTTTAAGAAACTCGACGAAATTATCTTTAGACATTTCACAATAGTGTCTTACTAGGAAAAAGTATCTTAAAACACTTCAAAAATGTTTTAAAATACTACGAAAATGACTTAAAACACTCGACAAATGTATCTTAAGGCCCTCGACAATAGTATCTTTAGACGTTTGACAAAAATATCTTACTCGGCTAAAGTATATTAAAATTCTCGACTAAATTTAGTCGAGTATTCTAGATTTGTCCATAGATCGAAACAGGTAGCACCATATATGGAGACATGTATGGCCAAATCCATATAAATCATATATGGACAATTTTGGATATGGCGATCTCTGGAGACAAGTCTGGCCATATCTAATTAATTTACATTATATATGGAGAATTGTTGTTATGGCGGTATATGGAGGCAGGTATGGCCATATCTAATTAATTTATATACGGGTATTTTCGGATATAGCCATACATGGATCCATGTAGGCCATGTATAAGACATTAATGGTCACATATAATTTTTCCACCCGGGACTGTACACTCAAAACCAGAAAAATGTTTTCAATAACATTATATATACATGTATAAGAAAATCAGGGATAATCAGTATACATTGGAGAATGGAAGTAGCAAAGATAATTATAAGTAGATGGAAATCTCCTTTTTAAGTCGTTCTAAAGTCAATTTTTAGTAAATGAAAAATTCAACATTCTTCAAATATTAATCCTGGTATTTAATTCAATTTTTGCATCCTATACTGCAATTCTTAATACACTTTTGGTTTTTCTTTCTGAAGATGTCGAGCCAGAACATTGAAATAACGAAATACTCTTCTCAATATGTTATCAAAGATCCAATCTGTGAGAAATGGTGCAATTATGGAAATTAATCTGGCGTCAAGACCGCAGATGTATCTTGATTTTGGATGTTTTGCGAATAAGGCATGGGTTATGGAATCTGTTACGAGTTGCACAGAATTCCACCTTTGCAGTGGAACATTGTTCAGGAAATGTGTCACTTCTTTTTTAACTAAAAAATAGCACAAAGACATAGCCTAAATTACACTGAAATTCTTATTGATGGAAATATAAGTTTTTTGATAACATTGGTTGGTGGATTGTGTAATTAGTTAAGAGGGGTTGCATACCGGAATAAGCCTTTTTTCTAAATTATTTTTTAATTTAATTTTGGAAACTGTTAACAACAAATGGAATGTACTAGGACCTAGCATAAATAATCTACTATTTGCTTAATTTTTTTGTTTATGTATATGTATATTCCAATCCATGGAAATGTCTGCAAAGTTTATAATTGTAGAGGGTCTTAATAAACTTTACAGAAATATTTCCATGAAATAGAATATACATATACATAAACAACAACAAAATAAACAAATAATAGAATATTTATGCTAGATCCTCGTACATACCATTTGTTCTTAACAGTTTCCAAAATTAAATAAAAAAAATAATTTAGAAAAAAAAGGCTTATTCTGGTATGCAACCCTCTTCATACAATTTTTTAGAATGCTTAGATCGTGATTTTGGTTGGATAGAATGAAAACTTAATGTATTTTTATATAAATAATGTCTGCGTTAGAAAAAAATACTTTTGCTATAAATTACCTTTGTGAAAAAATTTCTCTCCATATTCGTTTCTAAGATTCTGAGGCAAAGATTTCCAGCTTGTTTCCAGGTCTTGGCCAACTATTTCGCTGCTTGTAATATTAGTTGGATAAAATCCAGGTTCGATAGCGGCCACGTGCACTTGATAATCCTTTAGATATCGACTATAATTAGTGAAATTAAAGAAGTTTCTAGCTCTGGTGTGAAACTTGACAAAAATTAAGTTCACACTAAAAAAAATTTCAAGTATTTTTACAGCAACGGTTGCTGGCAATGGATAAGGTCCGCATAAAATTATTTGGTACTATTCTCTATCTTAAACTTCCCAAAGTTTCATTTTGGTATCATGATTCGCTATAGATATTGTTTAAAAGTTTATTTTTAAGACCTTTTTCCCACCAACGTTGATGTAGATGTACTAATGTGGATCAAAAAAACTTTTGCGTGTTAATTCACACCGCAGAACTCAGTTAAACTGGTCACATGACCAGGCACAGTATACTAGGTCATGTGACCTTGTGAGTTTAGAACCTACAACCTACACATTGAAACCTAACACCTTACTAGAAAGGCGACCTACAAAGCTACTTATTGCTAATGGTTGAATAGGAGCCTGGTGAGATTAACTTTAATTATTTGCTGTAAAAGTCATACATTTTGTATACAATTTTCATTGCCTTTGTAAACTGAAATATGATTGGGTTGTTTTTTTTATGCTTAAAATGATTGGGCAATTCTTGTCATGTGATATGTCAGACAGTGGGAAACTTTAAAATACAGCATCTTATGCTGTTATTCAAAATACAGCAATAGAGAGAATAAGCTGTCTTGCGTCCAACGTAAACGCAGAAGTTATCTGACAGCACTGTCATTTTCAATGTCTTTTTCTCACGTTTACGTTCACGCGAACACAAAGCAGACGGCGGCAGAACGTAAGCTTTTTGACAGCCAGGCCTATGTGCAATTCGAAACTGCTATTTATGTTCACGTTGAACGCAAGGCAGTTTAATCTCGCTAATCTACATATATATTAGCAAGATTAAACTGTAAAACCACACAATGTTCTGTAAAAATTACAGAAACTTTTTACAGTGCAAGATGAACAGATGCTTCGAAAAATTAAAAATGCTTTGTGAATCTGGCATATCTTGTTGTCAGCCGTTTTCTACAAATTATTTTAAAACTAGTTAATTTTTCCTCATTAACAGTGTTTCATTAGATTGTTGCTCATTCTCAAAGGCATGCATATCATTACATGTTTCACCAGAACTGCGCTGAGCGTCATATGACAAAAATTGCAGGTTTAAAAGAACTTACCGCAATCCGTCATTGTAAGGTTCCATGGCAAATTTCGAGCATGTGTAGGGCTCTGCTACAGCTGCACATCTTCCTAGGATGCTAATGATGTTCACAATTCTGCCTTTCGATTTCTTGATCAGTGGCATGAAAATTTCGCTTGTACGGATTACTCCGAAGTAGTTCACTTCCAGAACTGCCTTGTAGTCTTTCAGAGTGGCCAGGTGAAATACTTGTCCTTTAGCAATTCCAGCATTGTTAACCAGACCCCAGAGTTCTAAAACATCATAACATGGTTAAAATATATGTTTGCATCAAAAAGCCTTTATATAATGTATAAACGTTGTAACAATTGTGACAGTAAAAACCAGCGGCAGCGAAACAATGGTGTATGGAATAGTACGCTATACCCCACGATTTTTTGAACTTTTTCTGAACGAAATTTTTAAAATTTGAATAATGATGCGTTGTTTGGGGTAAATGGAAGGTTTTTAGGAAAATAAGGAAAAGGTTTTTTTTTTGCTACCCTACATTTTGTGGCGTACCAGGCGTTCTGATTCCCCTGGTAAAAACAATTCAATAACTTTCTTGTTTGGAGGTGTTTTCAAGGCACCCCTTATCTTTTTCTTCTATATGGGTATAATTTACTGATTTTGCTGCATTTTAAACTAAACATTTGAATTGCATATGCATATATAGTATGTAGGCCTATAAACCTAACTTCATAATAAAATTCCTAAAAATTGCCTGAAATTTTGTGAGTTTTTTTAAGTTGCATATATGTCACCCTGCTAACCTTGATTAGGATGCAAATACTATACGAGCGTACAAACATTCAAATGGCATCTTTGCACTTATAATACACCTTTTTATATCCCACTAAAAGGCGTGCACATTAAGAAAATCTGCATGGTGGAGATATTCGATATTAACATTAGCATTAACCTAAACTAGAAATCAAAATAATTTGCATTAATCCGAAACGATGACAAGGGTGATAATATATATAATGTAAAGGAGACATCCAATTTTGTAGGACATTTTTCTTGTTGAATTATCTTTATTAGTATGTGCAAAAGTATCTCAGGCAGATTTGTCCATTGGTTATATGCTATCTTGTAGAACCTCATAAGTGGTAGAAAAATGATTTGCCTTCTTATTACATGTATATATTTAAAAAAGTGCTGATAGTAAGACGCTCGACAAAAGTATCTTAAGACACTCGACAAAAGCATATGGAGGCAGGTATGGCCATATCCAATTATAATTTATATACGGTATTTTCGGATATAGCAATACATGGATCCATGTAGGCCATGTATAATATTTCCACCCGAGATGGCACCATGCTAACCTTCATTAGGATGCAATTCCTTTTCCAGAATCGCTTTGGCGGCAAGCAAGCTATCCTCTTGGGTTACATCAAAATTGGGAAGCACCTTCAATTTCTTGCTTGCTTCCTGGTGCAGACTTTGAGCCCCATCTTCAGTGTAACAGCCTGCAAACACTCTCACTCCTAACTTGTCCAGAGCCAAGGCTAGCTGCCTGCCTAAACCACTGTCGGTACCTGTTATAAGCACACACTTTTCCCTGAAGTTGGCCACCAATGGCTTCCGGTACCAATGGTGCAGCAGGAAGCCAAGCAGCAAGACACTCACCGCGTAGATACAGAAGCACATTTTGATGGTTCAAATGCTTCAGGGGCAGTCAAATACTTGCTGTCTTTTCCTATCCCAAGTGCAATGTATCAGTCTTTATGGTGTCATTTTTGTTTGTTTGCATGCACACATGGCATTTCAGGATTGTCTTCCAGCTGCATGCTTTAATCTGGAAACTGATGTGGGCACCGGAAGATATGGATGTCGGAATGAAATGCAGGTTTGATGCAATGCTGACGTTTAAGTGTGCAGACGATGGAGATAAAAATCGATAAAAGATATTATACCAGATTTTCGTTTTGCATTTTGTACATTGCACGCGAGCTCTAGACCCGTTATCAACGCTTTGATAGCCTATTTGAATACCAAATAAGTAAGCTAATAGTTTGCATGAGAAGGAAATGATGAATTATTCCTTATTCATTGAAAGCGATTCGCTATCTTTGAGAACCAAGTCCATGTTTTAAACACTCCTAAATTGGGCAAAATGAATCGCGATATACATTATCCGTCGATATCCGATTTTTATTGTTGCTCAATGAACAAAGGGAACACATACAAAAATAACGAGCAGTAAAATATCACAGTGTATTTTCTACAGAAACTATGATGCAGAATTTTTAAAATAGAAAACATGGGATACAAGTTTCACTAGAATTTTCCACAATTTTTTGCAGAAATACATATTCAGAAATTCACATGATGAAAGGCGCCGGGGTGGACAAATTATATATGGCTATATATGTCCTATACATGTAATGTATATGGTATACATGGATCCATGTATGGCTATATCCGAAAATACCCAAATATAAATTAATTGGATATGACCATACCTGCCTCCATATGCCGTCATATCAAGAAGTCCATATACATGTTTAATTAATTAGGCCAGCCAGACTTGTCTCCACATATATCACCATATCAAAAACTCTCCATATGATTTATATGGATTTGGCCATACATGCCTCCATATATGGTCATACCTGTTTCAATATATGGCCAAATCTGATACTCTACTAAATTTAGTCGAGTATCTTAACTTCTTAAAATACTTTTGTCGAGTCTCTTCTTCTAAGAGTAGGATCAGTTCGTCTGAAAAGTTCTAAGACTATATGCTAAAACTTATAAAAAGATGTGCAGTACTATTTTTAAAATCTATTGAGCCACAAAGGCGACATAACCGCCAGGGTGGAAAAATAGATATGGCCATATAATCCTAAGAATAAGAACAGCGTGGAGCATGGCATAGCATGGAGTATAAAATGGCCTTGAAATAAAGCGTTTTGATTGGTTTACCCGATGGCAGAAATTTCCTATTGCCCAATCGAAACGCTGCATTTCAAGGCCATGCCATGCTTTACACTGTTCTTACCCTTAGATTTAATGATTCTAGAATGGTATCCTATTATGAAAAAATAGGTATGATACATGATTGTCATTATAGTATTATCAAATCAACCACTAATGTTAAAAGCAATGTGAGCTTATAACAATAAGCTCCTTCATGCGAGCGCTGTTAAGCACAAGCCGGCGACACTTTTCCCGCGTAATTAGATGCGCGCATGAACAACGCATGCGCACATCTAATTATGTGGAAAGCGTTGCCGGATTGTGCTTACAGCACTCGTGTGAAGGACCCTTATATGATGTACATGTATAAAAAAGCATAATTTCAAATTGAAATAGTCCTACAATTTGGAAAATTGCTATTTATAACGGGATACATTTTTTCAAGTTAATATTCGGGTACTGCATGTGTAATTGCATGCTTGTACATGTACATTATTTCTGAAAAGAAGAAATTTCAAAATTTCCCGCCAATTTGAAACAAGAATAACGAAGAGACTGCAAATCCGAAAGCGATCACCTTTATCAGTTTGACGTTTGTGCGAGTTTGTGGCAGTCTGCCAGTTGCCTCGGTGAAATTTCGGTTTATAGATTGTGCGTATGAATTGCAACGTTTTTTTTGGATGAATTAGGTACGTTATAAAAGCTAGTTGATAAGGATAAAGTAAAGCGTAGTTGGATTGCTTTGTTATTTCCTGAAAAGTAAATCTGACACGGAATCGCTTATAGCTTATAGTACTACATGGCTGATATGGAACGCCTTCGCCGGGGGACGTAAAATTATAAATTTTGTTTTCGCGCGGTATTTAAAGACTAATGTGCCTTGATTATACATGTATATTAATTATTATCTGCCTTAAAACAAAAAAAAATCATAAAATATATTTAATTTCCCATAACGACCTACAAGTCGTGCATAAATGGTAAATGCATGCATGCTGATGGGTGTCTACAATCGATATTGAATGTAGTGTAATGCCGATTATGCCGGACTCACATCTAAGCGGATTTTATCCGCCTGGCGGAGGCGGACAGCTCCACGCATGCGCAGTGCATCGTTGAGATGCACG
>JAQGCC010006222.1:0-10513 GCA_034698905.1 Xestoiulus laeticollis
CTACTCCTGAAAAAAATAGAACAATTTGATTGAATAAGAACGATTTCGTTGAAAAAAGGAACTACTCTTGGAAAAATGGAACTATTTGATTGAAAAAAGCACTTCTGTTTGCAAATGGAACAATTTGATTAAAAAAAAGAACTGTTTCTGAAAAATAGAACGATTCCGTTGCAAAAAGGAACAATTCTTGAAAAAATAAAACAATATTTGATTGAATAAGAACGATTTCGTTGAAAAAAGGAACTACTCTTAGAAAATGGAACAATTTGATTGAATGTTAACATCCAGTGGCATCTGGTTATAAATGATATTATTTTGGACCCTTTCCTGCCCTTGAATCAACAAGTTCCATCTATTGTCATTGCTATATACCGGTCCAGTGAGCATCTCTATATTGGGTAAGGACCCTCTTGTCCTCACCTGTCCCATATAGCCCAAAATTGTCCTCTCCCTTTTTTCCGCCATTTTAAATGCAATAACATAATATTTACGATGAACATTTCAATAAAAAAAAGAGAGAATTGAAAAAAGCCCTCGTTTGTAGATGTTCATAGATGCGTGGATGCATGCATGGAGACCCCCGGGGATTAAAAGAGACCCCTCCCGCTGAGGGGCGCCTCATTCAACACGCATCTTACGCTATCCAATCAACCAAATTGGATTTTAATGAATGTCGTGATCACTCAAGGAGTTTTAAAACTACTTTTTCTACCACATCAGCTTTTTAGGACTTTTGTACATTCGTTCGCCATATCGAGCGTTTGTTATAACGAGAGGCCTGTTTTAAAACATTGTTTTTAGCTCCTAAGCAGCTTACGTTGTTTTTTATAACACTTAGCAGTATTTATGGTCTGAAATGACATAATTTGGTCCCCCAATTGTTCTTCTATCTTCTATTAAATACCTGGGGATACAATTTTTGCCAATTTCTGGCCAAACCGTTCGTTATACAAAGCGTTTGTTATACCGAAAGGCTAATACGTGTGAGGTATAGGCATTTTGGTCAGGACCAGCAATAATCCATTCGTTCTATCGAATGGTTCGTTATACAGAGAGGATAATACATGCGCATGAGAGGTATAGCCTTATAGGCATTTTGGTAGAGACCAACCACTATGTTCGTTATATCGAGCGGTTCGTTATAAAGAGAGGCTAATACGTACATAAGAGAAAAAGGCATTTTGTTAAACAAGAGTCACTCTGTTCGTTATATCGAGCGGTTCGTTATACAGATAGGCTAGTACATGAGAGGTATAAGTACTTTGGTTAGGACCAACCACTATTCGTAATATCGAGCGGTTCCTTATACAGAGAGGCTAATACATGAGAGGTATAGGCATTGAGGTAGGGACCAGCCATTCAGTTCGTTATATCGAGAGCTGACTAGTTAAGTTAAATATTTTTTCTACATAAAACTACTTTTGTAAGAGATATCTTTGGTTTTGCTAAAATAATTCTATTGGAAAGTCAAAGATTGTCTTTTAGTGTTATACAAGAAGCTCTGTATAGTGCGAGTCTAGTACAAAAGTACTGGCTAGACTAGGTCAACGGTACCAAAAGGCGCCCTTGCTCCACAGGTGGCGCCCCCTGTTTGTTTTGGGATGTCCCCTTTTTTTCTCCACCATTGTCCCTTTGCCTGACTGACTTTGGGCTCCCTGTTTCTCATCTTTTGTCCACTTTAGAGGCTTCTTTTTCATAGACTGGCCCACCCGGGCTTCCGTACAAAGTCATAACCTCCCCAAAAAAAGGAGGGTTGACGTTAGGACCTATTAAAATGTGGGACTCTTTGGAGGGAGTCATCCTATCTACCAAACTCATTCACGTAGAATATTAATTTTGGGGAAATGATCCCCAGAGGACAAAAGGACCTTCGATTGTCTTTGTGCCTTTTCGTATGTTTGACCCTAGCAATGACCCCCTGGTCAGCGGGAGTCATTTGGGGAACTTTGGGTCATTTGTGGCTCCAGCGTGGTCAGTTATTGAAAATTACGTCAAATGCTATTCACAGTTTTTAAACCAAATAATCATGCACTGTACTAGTCCACTAGCATTACAATTCAGTTTCTTTGAATAGGTACTATTGTATACCAAGTTATAAATAATTTACGAGTAATTCTACATGCATATTCATAATTTTGTCATATATACATTTACATGTATGAGTTATCCAATTTTTGTAAGAATGTAAATATTAAGATAAAAGTACATAAATCAAATTGCATAAATTAGGTGCCAAATTCATTAACATAAAAGTGAAAGTAACGACAGTATTTTTGCAGTGAAAACGGAACAATACATTTTTTGAAAAAGAACGATTTTATCGGAAAAAAAACGATTTCGTTGAAAAAAGGAACTATACTCTTGGAAAATGGAATAATTTGATTGAAAAAAAGAACGATTTAGTTGCAAAAAAGGAACTACGCTTGGAATACCGAACAATTTTGCGTGAAAATAGAACAATTTGATTGAAAAAGAACTACTGTTGGGAAATGGAACCTTTTGATTGAAAAAAGAACTGTTTCTGAAAAATGGAACGATTTCGTTGCAAAAAAAGGAACTTCTCTTGGAAAACAGAACAAATTTGCGGGAAAATAGAACAATTTGATTGAAAACAGAACTACTGTTGGGAAATGGAACCTTTTGATTGAAAAAAGAACTGTTTCTGAAAAATGGAACGATTTCGTTGCCAAAAAAGGAACTTCTCTTGGAAAACAGAACAAATTTGCGGGAAAATAGAACAATTTGATTGAAAAAAAAAACTATATACTGTTGGAAAATGGAACGATTTCGTTGCAAAAAAGAACTTCTGTTGGAAAATAGAACCTATTGATTGAAAAAAGAACTGTTTCTGAAAAATGGAACGATTTCGTTACAAAAAAGGAACTACTCTTGGAAAAGCGAACAAATTTGCGGGAAAATGGAACAATTTGATTGAAAAAAGAAGTATATACTGTTGTAAAAGTGAACAATTTGATGGAAAAAAGAACTGCTTCTTTTGGAAAATAGAATAAGAAAAAGAAAATAATTTTTCTCCTCAGGTATAAGAAAGATTTCTCTGTTAAACTGAAGACTTTCTTTTCTCAACCATAACTAATGCAAGTCGATGCATGCATTAAAACTTAGATCTTTTCTTCAAATACAAACCTTTGTCGCGTAAATTTATTGAAAGAAAAGCCCTAAATAATTCAGGAAAAGGTAACAAAAAAAAGTGCAAAGGAAGAGATGTATTACATGTGTCCGAATGGTTTGTAATCGGATGACCCATTGCGGAAGTTGACTGTTTTTCTGCCTCTCCACGAGTGCCATCTGTCCGCGTGCTAGGTCACGTGATGTGGGGGGGGGGGGGTGAGAGGTCAACCGGTAAGGACGCGTGCAAGGGGCAACGGATGCCCATTGTTGCTCAAACCTAGGGTTTTGTGCTATTTGACATCGTGTTGTAATGATGTAAAAACAAAAAGAAAAAAAAGATAGAAACGGATGGACGCGATATTTCATCCTCCGATTGTTATTCAGGGACAGATTAAAAAGAGACAAAACGAAACCCCCTTTTGATAGTTTCGTATTAAAAATGTAGAACTGAAAAATAATACATTGACTTCCGGTGCATCTCCGTTTTTATACCCCCTCTTTATGTGCATTATTGCAATGAGCACCTGGGATGAACAGGATGAATTTACATAAATACTTATTACGACCTCAGCAGGTAAACTCGACAATTAAACTAATATGTCCGGTTTTCGAGTTGGTTTTAATAGCAAATTAAAACCTGCTTTTTAGCTGCACCCCTAAGGCAAATATACTAACTGAAAATCTGGGAAATTGGATAAACCTTGCTGGAATAGTCCAGGAAAAAGTGATACGTTTTGAAAAAGTCAGGCACATTTAAGGCTGAATTAAACACCCCCTTTCCTATGGGTTTCTTATGGGTAAATTTCTTGACGAACCCAACGTCTTTTCTAATTAAAATTCTGAGGGGTAAAAAATTGGTAAAAATACTGTGTTCATAGATCTAGTGCATAGAGACCATGTTTTTTTTATGAAAATGACCCTTAAATTTTAAATTTAATAAATAAGAATAACTTTTAAATTTCAAGGGGATCTCACGTGGCCAAGTCTTTGATGCCACACTCGTTTTTACACTAACCAGTCATTAGTTATCATAAAAGTGAAGATATGGCATATGCACTCAGTCAGGATTTGTAGAAAATTCCCTCGAAAATTTAAGTCATAAATTTAATTTAAAAATTGATTTTTCATGTTTTTGCCCGCACATAAATGGTGCTTTTGAATTTAAACCACTAGTTCAATGGAGAATTAATAGCCCTTGCACGTGACAGCTATAAATTTCTGTTATTGACGTAGATTAAGTAAATGCACCCGTTTGATGGTCACAATGAAGCCCGCATAGATTTCTATGCTTAAAAAGTAGATCTCAAAAGGCATTATTATTTAATTAATCCCTCGTTAACAATGGTTTCATTTTGAACTTATGATGAATTGATTGTTTAAATTTTGCTTTGTTAAAATTTGTTAAATTCAATTTTAACAACCCTCTTTAAAGGGTGCAGTTTCAAATAATGCTTTATATTGAGTATATAGGGTCCTACTTTTATCAAATAACACATCTACCATACTAACCTTAGTATGGGTCATAGGTTTTAGTTAAAATATTCACAGAATTTGGTAAATGTAAGGTTTTGTGAAATTTATAATAGGGGAGAGTGGGGCACATTTGAAAATTAAGATTATTGTATAAACAGTGAATTTCAAATGTTTGTGGCAGCACCAAAACTACATATTAGGATGTAGTTTCATTAAGATTATTGTAGTTAGTGAAAACTACATACATTTTGTATTAGGATGTAGTTTCAAGTTGGTGGAAGGTCCAAACACAAACTTATGCTGGATTTCATGTTTTTAGACAGGTAAACTCATTTTTCAATATGAAGTTCGCAATATTTTACAGGGGTCTATTTCTAACGAGGATTGGTTACAATGATACCTATATTTAGTTTTTTACATGGCCTATTTTATGGATTGGTCAGCATTTAAGATATTACACTTTCACATGGTCATTTAAAGCACTAAGCCTCAATGTGGGTCAACTTTAAAACAGCATGACTGGGGCACATTTCAATGTGGCCAAATTGCCTATTTATATTTGTTTTAATTTAGTTTTGTATAAATTAAACATTCAAATAGTCTAAATATGTTCAAATTTGTACATGTATACATGTAGTGATCGTGGTGCATGTCTCTTTTTTTCATAATAGCCTAACTATGGTGCGTTTGTACAAAGCCAAAAAAGCTTTGGTCTTAAGCTAGACAAATACAAAGTACGTTAAAATAGTTCAATTTGTACTCAATAGACATGTTTCAATAAAACAATGTGTTCAAATATGTTAAGGTATTTATTTGTCCGTTTTTAATTAAAATTAGTGTAACTATTCAAATCTGCCCACCATCATGGGGCAGATTTGAACAGTTTTCAATAACATTTCAAAAGATTTAAAACACTGTAACAATTCAATTAAGATTCTTACAAAAAATTGGTAATAGAGGTAAACACATAAACTAACCAACTATAGTGTTGGAAATTAAAAGAAACACAATTAAACAGCTGGTAAAATATATTTTCAAAAAATGTTCAAAAGTGCTCCACTTTCCCCTATACACCTTACTTATAGAAAACAATTGGGTTTAAATTAACATAATTATGCATGTCTGTTCATTGGAAATACTATGAACAATATCATGAAATAATGTGTTTGAACAGATCAATAAACAACTAATTGACGTGAAATTTTGACAAGAATCCAAATGTTTTTGTTCCTTTAACTATATACATGACCTTTTACATGTTCATTTGTATATATGTACATTATATTGGTTAGGACATTTTCACCCTCCATTGATCTGTTTCCAACCGGATGTTGACTGTCGGAGCGTGTAGTATCATCACCAAAAAGTCCTGGTTATTGTTTAATGGTCATCCTTGTTTTGTTCATCACTTCCGGTCACGAGCCATTCGCGCGACATAACCCAACATTAGCGCCACGAGACGAACCGGAAGCGCTCGTGTGTTTCGAACGAACGAAAGGTGGGCTTCCGGTTTTGAGAAAAATTGGAAGCAAAATGGCGAATTCGAAGCCTCAGAAATTCATTTGGGGGATATGAGGCAGTGAAATCGCAACGTAATGTCACGTTAGTCACGCTTAGGGGAAAAAGCTAGTGTCTTTATGTTTAAAAACGAGAAGGTTTCGCCACTTGAATTAAGTTCAAACCTGCTAAATTTGACTTCAGGATCCTCTTTCTCAACCTTAAATACGAAACACGTTCAAAATCCATTAATTTTGACCAGTAATAGGTGATGCGAGTAAGGGCCGTCACGCTTACCATCTATATTCTGGCTTTTGTTTGGGACAAATGATACATTTTTTCGATATTAGGTTCTTGTGTAAGGGGAAAAAAGAAAATGTTTCTGTATCCTATATCAGAATTTTAAACTTAAGTTTGCTTTTACCTAAATAAAAGAACGAGAAAGGAAAAATGGAATTCTCAAACTTCGAATTTTTTTTCCTATTTTTGGAATCAAAAGGGAAAAAAATGGAATTTTCGACATTCCGAATTTTCATTTTGGAATGAAATAAAAAAGAAAGAAATAGAAGAAATAGAATTTGAGCATTTCAAATTGTCATTTCGGAATGAAATTAAAAAGAACGAAATAGTAGAAAAAGAATTTTCGTTTCGGAATGAAATAAAAAAGAACGAATTAGGAAAAAAATAGAATTTTCAGCATTCCAAATTTTCTTTTTGGAATGAAATAAAAAAGAACGGAACAGGGAAAAATTTTCATTTTGGAATGAAATAAAAAATGAAAATTTGGGATATGCTTTGCATGCAAGATTTTCATGTTAAATGATATAGAATGAAGTAACTCTTACTAAACCATTGTTTTTTTCCTGTGCCATTCGAAATGCATTTAAGGAACCTTTTAAATCTGAAGCAAGAGTTGCATGAACCTCTTTTAATTTTTCCCCGAGCAATTGCAATTAACATTTTCCATTTAGAGGCAAATGGAGGGAAAAACGAACATGGAAAATTTGTGAAAAAATGTGCTTAAAAAGGGCGAGGAAACAAAGAGTGGCATTTGGAGTTAATGCCATTCGTCTGCCTTTGTTGCATTAATGGTGGACTTTTTTTTTTCCTCATTTTTCCGATCACTTTTTTCATATTATTTCCAATATATTAATTAGGGCGTTTTTCTAATGAGGTTAAAGAAACGCGTCATATAGCACCCTGCAAATAGCAAAGACATTTCCAACGTTTATGCAAATTTGGGCTGTTCTTAAAGTCTTTGTATAAATTGTATACATACCCATGACCACATACACCAAACCCTGCATATAGCGCAAACCCTTGGAACCAAACCAAGTGTTATTTGGAGGAATTGTGATGTTTGCAGGTTCAGCTAAAGCGAAGACCATACACTACGTCCCGATTAGCATATCGCTGTTCCAGGATCATCGCTATATAGAGGTTTGCTATTTACAGGGTAATAAAACCTGTTAATAGTGCAAACCCTTAGGACTAAGCCAAAAGTTTTGTTATTAAGAGGGATTGTGCAGTTTTGCAGCTTCAGCTAAAGCGATGACCATATACACACCGTCCCGACAAGCATAACGCGTGCGCCTATTACAAAATCATCACTATATAGAAGGTTGCTATTTACAGGGTAATAAAACCTGTAATTAGTGCAAACCCTTAGGACTAAGCCAAAAGTTTTGTTATTAAGAGGGATTGTGCTGTTTTGCAGGTTCAGCTAAAGTAATGACCATACACTACGTCCCGACTAGCATATCGCGCGCGCCTATTACAAAATCATAGCTATATAGATTTTTGCTATTTACAGGTTTTTAATAACAGAATACATGTGCAATCTGTTCCAGTTTGTTAATATTTTGTTGTTAAAAGCATATAGACCAAAACCTTTAAATAGCAAACGATGACCCTAGAACAGACGTACTTGGCATTCCGGCACGGCATATATGGTCATCACGTTAGCTGAATCTTCAACTAGCACTATCTCTCCAAATAACAAAAAATTTGGTTTGGTCCCAATGGTTTTCACTATTCACAGGTTTTGACGTACAAAGTTTCATTTATTATTTTTTTTAATGTGTCGATATCGTTGTCAATCCATATATTTGCTAAACGTATCGATCGCAGTCATTTGTCGTATTAACTGTTGGATGTCGTCGTTCTATTTGCCTTTTTTTCTTCCCGTCATGCATTTCGTCAGTAACAATTAAGAAAGGCACATATTTGAAGTGCGGGCTTCAGATGTGTAAAAAGAGGGCGTGGTTGGCCAACATGGCCGCTCCGATGTGTGCAAATACTAAAACCCAGTTCTTATTATGATTATCAATAGTAGGAAATTACACAATAAAAGCGGGTGGGGGGCGAAATAAAAGGGGGGCAAATCGATCCCATTGCCTTTGGATCAATGACACCTTTGGACGCCATCTTGAATTGGTCATTCACTTACTCTATAGGCTCGCTATAGGGCGATTTTTGTCATTTTGGTCTATTTTCAGCTGTTTAATTGTGTTTCTAATGGTTAGGACTTGACTATTTTATGCTGGTTAGGATTTGGCTTTTTTATCGTGGTTAGAATTTGTCTATTTTATGCTGGCTAGGATTTGGTCTTTTTTTTTCATGGTTAGGATTTGACTTTTTTATGCTGGTTAAAATTTGTAGATTTTAGATTGGGAATTTTATACTGGTTAGGATTTGGCTATTTTATGCTGGTTAGGATTTGACTTTTTTTTGCTGGTTAAAATTTGTAGATTTTAGATTGGGAATTTTATACTGGTTAGGATTTGGCCTTCTTTTTTTCATGGTTAGGATTTGACTTTTTTATGCTGGTTAAAATTTGTAGATTTTAGATTGGGAATTTTATACTGGTTAGGATTTGGCTATTTTATGCTGGTTAGGATTTGACTTTTTTTTGCTGGTTAAAATTTGAAGATTTTAGATTGGGAATTTTATCGTGGTTAGAATTTGACTATTTTATGCTGGTTAGGATTTGGTATTTTTTTTCATGGTTAGGATTTGACTTTTTCTGCTGGTTAAAATTTGTAGATTTTAGATTGGGAATTTTATACTGGTTAGGATTTGGCTATTTTATGCTAATTAGGACTTGACTATTTTATGCTAATTAGGACTTGACTATTTTATGCTGGTTAGGATTTGGCCTTTTATTTATCGTGGTTAGAATTTGACTGCTGGTTAGGACTTGACTATTTTATGCTGGTTAGAATTTGACCAAATCCTAACCAACATAAACAAAAAAATCCTAACCCTCACGAAAACTCAAATCCTAACCACGATAAAAAAAGGCCAAATCCTAACCATCATAAAAAAGTCAAATCCTAACCATGAAAAAAGGCCAAATCCTAACCATGAAAAAAAAGCCAAATCCTAACCATTGTTTAGCTTAAGACCAAAGCTTTTTGGCTTTGTACAATCGCACCATAGTTAGGCTGTAATGAAATAAAAGAGGCATGCGCCACCATCACTACATATAACATGTACAAATTTGAACATATTTAAACTATATGAATGTTTAATTTATGCAAAACTAAATTAAAAACAAATATAAATAGTCAATTTGGCACATTGAAATGTGCCTCAGTCATGCTGGTTTAAAAGTGCCCCACAATGCATCACGAGGCTTAGTGCTCCCATTGTTTTCTTTATATTTAAAGTTATAGTTATTTTTTAAATAAAAATGTAAGGTCATTCTCGCGTTTCGAAACTCGTCGCATACATGCTGCCACCTGGTGGCAACATGTGTAAAATACCGCGAAATTTTCACTCTTTTTGGTGGAAAATGTTTATTTTCTCAAAGAGAAAATAATGGTTTCTGCTACCTAACATTGTAAACTACTGTGTATAAAAGTTTAGGTTTACTTGAAGTTACACAGACTTACGTGAATGTCGACGTAAGTATTCTCCATTGGAAATGGTATGGTTGCAATAAGCCTTAAATGACCACGTGAAAGTGTAATATCTTAAATGCTGACCAATCCATAAAATAAGCCATGAAAAGAACTAAATATACATGTAGGTATCATTTGTAAACAATCCTTGTTAGAAATAAAACCCCTGTTTAAATATTGCGAACTTCGTATTGAAAAAATGAGTTTACCTGTCTAAAAACATAAAATCCAGCAAGTGAAACTACATGAAACTACATCCCAAAATGTATATTTTTTGGTGCTGCCACATAAACATTTGAAATTCACTCTCTACAATAAAATCTTAATGTTCAAATGTGCCCCACTCTGCCCTATACAAATTTGCATTAAACATGTGTGTAATAATTTCCATCCGCTTTGTTGGCTGGTGATTCGTAATAAAAAACACCGTAACTTTAAGGGGGAACGAAACACCTTTAATATGGGGAAATCGTAGAACGAATACAGCTCCTGTTTTAATTTAAATTTTT
>JAQGCC010006223.1:0-10513 GCA_034698905.1 Xestoiulus laeticollis
CGGAGGTCAAACTGTGGTCAACTGCAGTTTGACCAGAGGTTAAGTTTAACCTTCGTTGGTAAAACCGGCCATTAATGATTATAATTGTAAAAGTTATTTTTTTCATCACGATTAACTTATTACATTCCACCCGTTTAGTTTAAAGCTAAAATGACAAGAATAAAATTTGTCTTATTAAAAAAATGCAAAAATTCTAGGCAAACATCAGTATATTCAGTATTAATCATTTCAAGAACTAAATTATCGTCAGACATTTGTGCAATCCAGGTATTGTCTTCAAAATAAATATATTACCAGCAGACCTTCACGTACGTAAGATAGACTAAAAACGTTTTATTGTAGACTGTAATTGCAATATATTGAATTTTGTGAGTTGCAAGCATCGTTCCTTTCTATACTATTTAACTCAATGGTATTTTCCATTTGTTTCTGTCTACAATATTAATAACGTCAAACTTCACTTTTCTCTTCGTAACGGCCTACGTATATATGATATGATCGAAAACTAGCATAATGAAATGGAAAAATGTAGCCTAGTCTTTCATATGTATATGAGGAAGGCGTTCTGCCTTCGACTATAGCATAGGCATTCAATTTAAGATCACTAGATCAATTAACCTATGCCTAGATTAATTAATTATGCAATAATTTTGTACATTTCTTGGACAAGTTTCAATAGAATATTTTCCAAACAAAAAATATTAGTAGGTACTGTATTTATAATTACCAACTCTAATATATTATCAAACTTTTAAAGAGAAGGGATATTTATCGCATTTATTTTTGTCTAGCATTTTAAAACCAGTTGTATCGATTCAGCTTGTGACTAGAATTTTTTTCCATAGACGAGTGTAAGATTGAATCAGAATGAGGGAATTAAATTTAACACATTCGGTAATATAATGTCTTTAAATCGATGTCAATACAATACATCAATAGTGGCTTGGACTTAACATAGCGTTTCCCAACAGGGAGTGCCGTGGACGTCTTCCATATAGGGGTTGCAACAGCCCTATCACAAATTTTCTCGCAGTTTATCGTTGCTTACGATATCAAAAACCATCCTACAGTTCACCAATTTTCATAATGCAGCTTAATGTTGGATGCTAAATAATTCGTAAAATGTTCTATTTGTATATCTTGCAGTTTTTTTTACATTATTGCATTTGTTCGGAATTTTAACACTAAATATAACATCATATACATGTATTAATAGTTTGGCACGAAACAGATTGTTTGTAAGAATAGTTTTCCAATAGTGACCAATTTAATAAACTTGTTTGTTAAAAATATTGAAAGGTGTTCGAACATTTTTAAAACTATTAATAGCAAACTTGAATTTAAATAAATTTTCAAAATAAATGCTTATGATGAAATTCAATATTTAAATTAATTTCAGTAAAATTTTGGTTGAACTTTCCACTGACCAGCCATTGTTCCAGATAATTGTTCAATATAGGTACAAACAGCGTATAGCATGGAGAATGGCATGACCTTGAAATGCAGCGTTTCGATTGGGCAATCGGAAATTACCGCCATCGGGGAAACCAATCGAGACACTGCATTTCAAGGCCATATGTTATGCTCCATTCTATTCCATGATCTACGCTGTTTTTACACCTATACATATACTTAAGTTGTATGTAAAAGGAATCAATTACAGAGATTAATTTAATACCCCTAAAATAATTTAGATTTAAAGGTATCAATAAGTTTACAAATAAAAGACCAAAATTTTGGCTTCGTGTTCTAGAAAAATATTTTACTCCATTGCTTTTAAGAAATAAACTCATATGCTAGGCGAGTATTTATGAAAGTAAATTGCATTTGCACATTGAAACACATCGAGATTAATTTATGGAGTTATTTTAATCTATCCAACGTTTGTCTTTTCAACAACGTATTTAAAGTTCGGATCAAATTGTGTTTCAGAATACGAGAATTTTCTAATTCAAAATACTAAAATGGATTAAAGTTTAATACAAAATTAAATCAATTTAGACTCAAAACCACACGAAATTACTACAATATAGTGGGTTTGATCTGAATCAAATATTGCATTGTTTCAAAATTTTAAAATTTGCATATAAATCAAAGGTTTCCCATTGAGTAGTGACGCGTGGATTGGTTTAGCCCTAGAATGGAAATGTTCATATAGGCTTACTCCATTAATCAATTCACCATAGTTTTAAAACTTAGTTATTAGGCTTATAATTAATAAAAAAGTATCAATGATTTACTTACGTTTGTAAAATACTTCCCTCTCTGATAAGTGGGGAAAACACAGACATCAACGCAAATGCTGCATTTTTCACACATTTTTTAACTTAACTAATAGCTATTAACACAACATTAATAAATATTTTCACTTTTAAAACAAACAAAAACTTCATTTCGATTTGCACCTTACCTGAGCTCGTTCATTTTGTGTTAGTATTGTGACTTGTCACATTGCGCCCCTAAGGGCAATCAAAAATTAAAGATTAAACGCTATTTAATGTACACTGTACTTATTTTGTAATAATTGTAGTAGTTATAGCATTGAAGTTATTTATTACAACTATTTAAAAATGGTATTGATGAACATTTGCAAATTTAAATTAAAATAGTTGAGAAATTTAGTGTTGGAAAATTAGCGTAATGTTGACCTATTAAATGAACATCATTGAATGCACTACTGAATGTAAATAAGCATATTATGCTGTGTTTTATCACAATAGAACTCTTCATGCGAGGAAATGATGTTAGATTTGTGAACAAGAAAATGTCTGCTCCATGCACGGCCATGTTGGAAATGTCATGCTAATCTCCTAATTAGCCACCAGAGGGTGCGTACATCACATCTTCTCATACAATTTTACTCTTTTAGTTTTAATTGAAAATCGATTCATTTATGCAACAATTGTTGACGTTTTTCAAAAACAAATCGTTGATATTTTGGTACATATAAATATTCAGATACTTATAACTTGAGGTGTTCCACAGGTTAATCAAGTCTTGAATAATGCACAATTAGAATGTTGTATGCTGTATATTATTGATATTACAAGCTTATTAATTTACACTAAGAAAAAAATGTTGACAGTGTATTAATATTGTTATTTTATATAATGTATTAAAAACAATGTTCCCACAATGCATGACGAAATTCTGTAATGTGAGATGAGTTTTATGCAACATTGATAGTGGTTGAACATTTTAACATTGGAGGAAGTTGCTATTTTTGTTTGCAGGCAATGTTTTAATTACCAAAATCACAAGTTTCCATTGAATTACGAATGTCAGTTTCCATTGTGCTGCCCATTATTCAAATTAATCATTTATTAATGCCAGCCAGTTGTGAAAAACGAAACTGATCCAATATCAATCTATTAATTTTCCATTGAGTACATACCTGCAATATATAACGAAAGACTCATTACCCTTGAAATGGTAAAGAGGCAAATGCTGTGATGTAAAGTACTTACTATTACTATGGATCAACATTTCTCATCTAATCATACTTCACCACCACAAAAACACAAACACACACAGCCAGCAATGTGCAGCTTAGATTATTTAAGTATATAGAACATAAATATTATTCCCCTATTTCGCAGTAAATAAATATTAGACTTAATTGAGAATGTGTAGGGTTTTTTAAGAGTAAATAAAATTTAACTAGATATTTAAATATCTATATACATATATAAATACTTATATATAAATGCATATTTAGCCCAAGCAATGTACAAAATAAACGTAGATTTATTAAATGAGCATTTTTAAAGTTTCGAAATACAAACTACGATTGTTCTCGTCACCTTTTCCCATAAATAAATGGTGTACGTATTTTAAGAATTTCTGATACACAGGATTAAAGAAAACGATTAGTACCCTTTTTAAAGCGTTGTAAATTTAGAAAACTATGCTGTTGGCGTGCGATTTGCAATTTAAAGGGAAACTTCGACTTTTTGACACAAATGTATCTGCAGGAATGAATATATCTCGATAAAAGAAACCCTGTCATAAGTTCAGCAAGTAAAAACGAATGATAATTGCAAACGACCGCAATGATATTGTTATGTCAAGAAATGTGGCTCTTCTGTAAATTTGCATTTAGGAAAGTACAGGGATTTTTAAAAAGTTGAGGTAAATTTTTTCTAACTTTTTACTAACTTGTATTTATTGAGTGATTTGTTTCTTTATACTGTTGTTATAGAGCTCCATTTTTTATTAAGCTATGTCTCTGGATTCTTTCTTATTTACATTTTGTTACTTTTGTGAAAGTTTTAAGTTTTTTTTTAATTTCAAGATAGAATTTAATATTCAAAGTTACCAATATATGCTTTTGTAAACTAATTGGAGGTAGTTGGATTGGACATGTTGACCATGCATGAGAAAAAAGATCTGTTGACCAAGCATAAAACTGTATGGGCTATATATTACCAACAACTGTTTAGGAGGTTGTGTTTCGTTGCCATTTTTAAATAGTGTATTAGCAAATTGGACTATTACAAAACAATGCTCTTATTCAGGCATACTATTGTTTATTAATCCCTTCTCGAATTTGCCTTATAGTTCTACTCACTTGTGTATAGAAATGTACATGATTGACCCTCCTATACTCAAAGATGAAACTTGGATAAGTTGAAATACTCTAGTTCTACTGGTAGCAAGTTGTTTTAATCCATATTCATCATTATGTATTTCACCACCGATAATGTTTTTGAAAATAAACCATGTTGAATGAGTTTGTGTTATTTCACGCTTTATTGATAAAATGTTTTAAGAAAAATTAGCAAATATGTTGTGCATATTTTATTACACTCGATTTCACTTTATATGACAAAATTTATTGCATTATTTATTAATTCCAACAATCGGCTCTACTATACGCAAAGTGGCAGTTTTTTTATAGATGTCTACATAAATGACTACAAAATCAGTCACAGATACATATATCTGAGTCTGGAAAATTCAAAATTCACTACAAATCAGCTGAGCTTCGTTGTTAAACTGAGATAACTTTGCATTGTTTTTGTTAAAATTCTTGCATTTTTGAAGTCTACCAACTTTCAACTGGCAATAAATTCTACGGTAATGCAATATAAGCACCGGAGTGCATGTTCTCTTTTAATTGGAAAATTTTGCAGCAATTCTGTCATCTGAGAAATTAAACAACAAAGTTGTTAAAAAGATATTATAATAAATTTTGATCAACCGTAAATACTCGATTAAACCTCGATCTCGAATAAGCCTCAGATCGTACATGAGCGTAATTGCTAATGAAACACGGGTTTTCTGATAGCTTTGCGCAGGGCATAGGGGATTCCCCTTATTATTGAAATATCAGTCATATAAAATACTCGTACCATTAGATGCTAATTGTATCAAGTAAGTTTTTGTTCTTTTTAATTTACTGATACCAGCTTTGAGGGAATAAAAATAATAAACCCCGGGTCAATGTTCCTTACTTTTAAATAAAACCTCGACTATTTACAGTATAAGAAAAAAACAGAAAAGAAAGCAACTAATCTTAGCTGAATGCAAGATATAACTCGTTCATAACACTTACCACAGAAAGTTTTCCACAGGAAATCAACAAATTCGCTTCATTGGCTCCAACTTAAGGAGTTTAGCTAATTCGTCCTAAAAATAAATAATTGAATTAAGGGTGGTGGAAAACTAATATTTCAACAAGGAGGAACATGAAAAGCTTAAACATTTTATTACATAATGTGTGACGACATTCTTGGGGTAATTTATTCCTCCATTTTTATTCACAGTAGAAATATGATTTCGTTCAGGATCTCCTGGAATTAAAACAGGCTTTTGGGGGTCAATCTGTGAAATAAAATAAAGTTATTATTCATATTATGCAACTGAAACTAAGAAAAAAGATTTTTATATAACAAACTTCATTGCTAGTGAGAAATTATCAAATCAACAATGGGCTAGTACAACTTCCACCCAAAACAATTTCAAAATTAATGCAATAGTTATTATAACGAACACATCTGGGTTTCAAAATTGCAAGTTTCGAAATGTAAAAGCTAGCTTATTTACTTTGAATTTGACATTTTCTTTACAAGTTGTAACTTAATTATTGAGAGCATAAAGTCCACTGGAAAATTGCAAAGCGTTGTATTAAAGTAAATTAAAGTTTTACCGGTTCTAGGTTTCGGCAATAATCCATCAAATCGCTCATTCGATTTTCGAATCCAGGTGCAAAAACATTAGGGTTTAACGCCACAAAACATTGTCCCTATAATAAAGTAAAAGTAACACTTCCACAACTTAAACTTTGAAAAAAAATTCACAAAATTAGAAGATACATACCAAATTGGCTGGCCCATCAGGTGCATCCCATTTCCTAATATGCTGGCCAAAGCTGCTACCAGCTAAAATTCCACAGAAAACCTCCACCATCATGGCTAACCCAAATCCTTTGTAGCCACCTATTGAGAATATATATATATATTATATTTAAATATTTCAAGCAAGATAAAATAAATGACATTATATTGTGGTATTTAAACTCACTGCTACTCTCTTCTCCACCAAGAGGCAACAATAACCAAGACTTCAATGCCTCTGCAGGATCTGTCGTTGTCTAAAAATATATCGGTTATCAATATATATAATGTATATTTATGCCAACATGATATAAACTCGCAACCATGAGAATTACATACAAGATCATACTTTCAATTAAGAGCACGATTAATTTTTATATTACAAACGTACAAAATTTATAATATCTGGGTGTTGTTCAATTTACTTCATATTTTTAAGTTATTAACCTACCTTTCCATCTGAATCTAATGCCCAACCTGCTGGCATGGATTGCCCTTTACGATGCTGAACTTCGATTTTTCCCAATGCTACCGCCGAGGTTGCCATATCTAATACAAAGCTGTCATCGGAGGCAGCTGGAGCAGCAACTGACAGTGGATTTGTACCCAAAACTGCCTGCGATATCAATTAGACAATCCAAACGACAATTCATTGTGAGCTATCCAATAGGATAATTTTACGAAAAGAAGTGCACAGGGTGATCACGAAAAAAAAACATCCCAAAATGATTTGCCAATAAAAAGTTTAATATTTGACGAAATCGAATGACTTTTAGCCAACATTTCGACTCACAGGTTGCCTATTTTAGAATATGTTCAAAGTTTCCTCCTTTGGCAGAAACACATGCCTGCAGTCGTTTGCCATTGGTCAATTAACACATCGATAACCAATTGGTCAATCTGCTCCCACGCACGTAAAATCCGTTGCTTTGACCAGTAAATTTTGTTCACCATAATGCCAAAGATCGAGTAGTCAACAGACTTTAAATCGGGACTGTTTGGTGGCCAAAGCGTTGGAGGAATGTAATATCTGGCATCTCTTGCGTAAGAAGTTTGACTGTTTGTCGAGCACGATGTGCTCGTGCACCATCTTGTTGAAAGATGAACATGTCCGAAAATTGTCTTATGTCAGGAAGGAGTTTTTGTTGCAGAAGAATATTTCGGTAATATTTGCTGTTTATTTTGACACCTGGTTCAATAAAATGAACAGAAGTTTGTCCAAATTTCGACACAGCAACAGAAACCATTACGGTAAGCTCTTCCTCAGTGAATAGCATTTTAGAACTGCACAAACAAAATGGCGGAGCAATGCAGCAGCAATGCGCGAAGGCGATTCAAAAAGAAATGACATTTTGATAACTATGCGAAAATTCATTCGATTAAGAGGGATGCATACCAGAATAAGCCTTTTTTCAAAATTACTTTTTTAATTTAATTTTGGAAACTGTTAGGAACAAATGGAATGTAAGAGGACCTAGCATAAATATTCTATTATTTGTTTATGTATATGTATATTGTATGTATTTGTATATGTCCGTAAAGTTTACCAGACCCGGCCTCTACAATTATAAACAAATTTAACCATTTAAAAAAAAAAACAATTTTAAACAAATAATAGAATATTTATGCTAGGTCCACTTACATTCCATTTGTTTCTATCAGTTTCCAAAATGAAATTAAAATAATTTAGAAAAAAAGGCTTATTCTGGTATGCAACCATCTTAAGTGAAATATTAAACTTTTTATTAGCAAATAATTTTAGGATGTTTTTTTCATGATCACCCTGTATACACTACTAAAGCTTGTAACAATAGGTTTGTTTCTTTGGCCTGCTCAGTTAGCACAGAGCAGGTAAATGTGTTTCTTTGGCCTGCACTGGCTGCACTGACTGCACTGATTCTGTTTCTTTGGCACAGGAAATAGAAATCCAGTGCAAACCAGGGCAGGAAAAACCTGCACTGAAAAATTTTCAGAGTAAAGTCAGTGCAGCACAGAATCGTCTGCTTCATAGTATCCTCATCTGAAAGATCACTCTCTATTGGTTGAAATAATTCAATGAGGGCCGCCATCTTTTTATAGTATTTATTTCTGTTTCTTTGGTTTACCATTTCACTGTGCACTGGGTTTCACTAGCAAATAGCTCAGCCCATTTCCTGTTTGCACCGAGTAGCACTAAGTTGCACTGAGTGCAGGCCAAAGAAACAAACCTCGTCATGCTTGTAAAGTATGCAGCAAATTAAATGTTTCCATTAAACCTACCGTTTTAGATCTTGTAGCTGTAGTTAACGGAGAGGCATTGGTAAAAGCCATTCCCTATGACATTTAAAAAGTAATATAAATGAAAGTAAAAAGAGGAGAAAGTACAAATTTTACATGACATACATACAATAGTTTGTATAATGTGAATATGTAGACCCTCTGAAATTATCGGGTTTTAAGGTCTAATTTAAACATTGCCATTTGCTAAAATGAGAATTTATATCGTGCTAAACATCATTTATGAGAAAAAATTAGCAGTAACTGCATCGTTTTTATCGCAATGGTGAAAGGAATCATTATGATATACTAATAACAATGACAATTTAACGTCTTGGCATTCTTACACAAATGACTGAATATTAGAGAAATTTTATTTCACAGAATCATACTGAATTAATATTATTTTTATTTACATTTACTTGGGTATATAGATTTGATAAGACAATTTTATACATGTTTAGCTTTGATCATTTTCTATCTTGACTTTTCGTAAAGTAAAATAAAATTGAAAAATGGTGTAAAAAATTGGATTTCTATTTTGTTATTGAGTATGCAAAAGGAGATTTTCTAAAATACTATGTGCACATACATGTACACATAATGATTTTTAGATTAGACATGCATATATAAATAATTAAAACATTGAGCTTTAACAATTAATTGCATCAACATTTCTTATTTATACTATGTACATGTGCACATTTGGAAATTTAATTTAGAAGCATGTAATATCAAAATTAGAATTAATCTTCTGTTTAAGTGGATTATTCACAACGAACCGTATAAGTGTATAATCGTATACATGTATATATGTATATATTCATCTTGGCAAAATGTCAAAATACTTTTCATTTATAAACTTTAGTTTTCGAAATTTTAATATATTTAACTTACAAGCATTCCATGTTGCAGTGCACGCATGCTATACCAACCCGCAATTCCAAAATGGTTCGATCCTAAAAATTAATAGCAAAAAACAAAGGTTAATCAATTATATTTTATATATGGTGCATTGACAGAACAACTAGATATGACCTTGCTATTAATCAATTATTTTAATTCCCAAATTCTTGTTAGCAAACCATAACAATTAAATTACATTTTAACATATCTGTCAGGACTAAAGTCTTAAGAGGGTTACATATCAGAATAAGCCTTTTTTTCGAAATTATTTTTTTATTTAATTTTGGAAACTGATAGGAAGAAATGAAATGTAGTAGGACCTAGCATAAATATTCTATTATTTTTGTTTAAATTTTTTGTTTAAATATATGTATATTACGCTTCATGGAAATGTCTTTAAAGTTTATAATTGTAGAGGGTCTGGTAAACTTTACGGACATATTTCCATGAATTGTAATATACATGTATTTAAACCAAAATTTAAACAAATAATAGAATATTTATGCTGAATCCTACTACATTTCATTTCTTCCAATCAGTTTCCAAAATTAAATAAAAAAAAATATTTCGAAAAAAAGGCTTATTCTGGTATGCAACCCTCTTAATGTTACAACTTGACAATGATGGCAATCTGCTCAAAAGTTTACCTGATGCTACAACCCATCCAATGCCTGTTTGCTTGGCTTTTTCAATGGCCAGATCCATGGCAAAGTTCCCCACGACAGCTCCCAGTAAGTTTTTGCCATCCACTAATGCAGTCGATACAGTTTCATTTAAAATTGCAGGTTCTTCTTTAGAAGCTGTCAGTCCAGTCCGTAGATCCCGCACATACATTTCTGTAGATGCATGGCAAATAATATTAAAAACAAGTACATGTATACATAAAGAACGAAAAGCTGAAGTTATTTTATGTTTAATGATTAAGTTAACATTTTTTTAAAACCTTTTATTTAACTTGGTTATAAGGGAGCGCATGGTGTTTGTTTGATAACATGGATATGGATCGTGTCCTT
>JAQGCC010006224.1:0-10513 GCA_034698905.1 Xestoiulus laeticollis
TTTCATCTGATTCTTTTCGATCGAACGAATCAAATGAACTGATTCATTGAAACGAACGAGAGTGCCCAACACTAGAATCGCTTTTCATTTTCGGGGTTTGTTTTCTCACACACATCGGTTCATCTACATTATAATGGAGGGGAAAAAAGTCGAGCGCCATGTTGACGAATGGAATATTCGATCGTATTATTGAGGAAAACAGTGGGGGTGGATGGGAAGTTATACTGAAAGGAATCTATTTTTGAGGTTTCGTTTTTGATTTCTTTTTTAACCAACCTTGGTATGTCGTGTTCTCTCTCCTTTTGCCTTTATGAAGCACATTGTGCCGCAAAAAGGATTGGGGAAAAAAACTGCATTTTTAATTTTTCTATCAGCCTGATGCCAACTTGCAATATGGTACTTTTGGACAACCTCTCTTTTGCATTTGCTAGAAACGCTCCACTTTGCACCCTGAAGTGTATCGATTTATTGAAATTGGAGATGAATGGGAAAGTTTTAGACACGTTCAACCTAGTTGAAATTCAGCGTGACGCAAATTTTATTTGACGGGCACATCTTGACTGATCTGAAAAGTCTTTACAGTAATTCATCCATGCTTGTACCATGTAGCTGTAAATAACATTACATGTATATACGTTTGTGTACGAAGAAATGTGCCAGAGTAAATTAGCCTACACTATGTGGTCTAAAGTATGGGCATATTGAGTTGTTGGGGGAGATTTTCTATACTCAATTGAAGACAGGGCCAATTTGGCTCCATTCGATGTGGCAAGCAATACATCAAAACTTGAAAACTAAATAAATTCCCCTTAAAACGTGGAATTAAAGGTTGTGCTATTAAAGGGCATTTTTTTGTGTCTAGCTGCTGTCAGTGTTGGAAAGATGCTAATATTGCTATTGGAAAACTTTGGACAATTTCTCAGCTGTCAAGTTTGGTTTACATTAAGATACATTCCTTTCCATTGAAGTAAATCTGCTGCAGAAGGAAATCCAGCCTCGTGTTCGTATGCAGGGTATGAATTTAAATTTCAAAAGCTGCAGTTTAGGTTTACAGTTTAGGGTAAAAAAAAATGGTTCACCGAAAGTCTGGAAAGAGGCTTACGTAGGACAAGTTTAATCTAATAATGGGGCCAATACGGGAGAAAGCGCTTAATTACATTTCCTGCATTGGCTTGATACTCTGTTTGGACTGGTCATGGCCTCTGTGCATTGAGCGTCACAATAATAGGTTGTCTGTCATAACCATTCTGGTCACATGAGGTTCTTGTTCACCACTGAATATCCGCGCAGCTGTCGTTAGTTTTAAGCCTATAGTCTATCAAAGAATCAGTGAATGCGGCAACCATGGTATCCGTAATATGGTGAGGTATCTTAACTCCACCTAAAATCAGGTTGTTGGAGAGATGCCTCAATTCACGGTAATACAATTTTGCTGTTGTGTAAAGGACGCTAGTCTTAAATTTCGATCACCGTAGTGTTCGAAGATGTTTTATTTACGTGCATGATACCGCTGCTCTAATTGTTCTCGTTTTTAATGTTTACATCTACGTAGAAGCTGAATGGCATACAAAATTTGAAGAAAGTACTGGACTTCGGGTAGACAACGCGGATCGTGCGACAACAGTGGTTCAGTGGAATCGTCTTCTGTTCCACTGCTCCCTGTTTACGATGGCATCTCATCTGGCTTCTACAGTGCACAGTTTCATCCAAGAGCGTTCTCAGAGAAACCACAGCCACATTGTGCCGGGCGTAGCCGGCGGGTAAAAAGCGCCGTTGCAATGAGTGTCGTAGTTCGTGTGGGGGTAAACAGCCACTTGACCCATCCCCCCACACAGCTTTGCAACGTCGATGATATGGGTGCTTGCTCAGCGTAAGTGTTATCTTTCGTCGAATTTTTGCCCAGATGGCGCTTTTCTGCCCGACGATTAATTATTCTTTTAATGGGGGATTTTTTTATTTCTGCGTAGATCTCAGATAATGGAGAAGCGCGTCAGACCAGAGAAGACCGAAGTACAGACAATGTCAACTTCCACTTATATTAATATATCATACCAGGTTTGTTGTGCATGGGTTTGGCGCGTAGAGATGCGGAGCAGTCTTCAGGCACGAAGCTTTAACTCGGTTTTATCTTAAATTTCTTTTAGTGTGTTCTTCAAGATCACAATTACGGTGCACCTCCTCCGCCCAGTCCCCCTCCGTCTCCTTTGTCCAATAAAGCGAATGGGTTCGTTTCCCCCATTCGGAACGAGGATGACGAAACCACGACGTCCGTACTGAGCGGCGACAGTCCGAAACATTCTGAGAAGCAGAAAGGGGGTGAACAGACGTCCTCGGAGAGCGTCACCAGATGCATATGGTTGGCTGCCAATAAACTCTCGTTCTGCCAGATATTTTTAGCAGTTGGCAGGTTGCTAATTTGTCTTGATTATTTCGTTTCTTGCAGCGAGTTTGATCATGACGACGAATACATGATTTGTTGCGACAAATGCTCGTAAGTACGATGTTGAATTTAATTATATATGTAGTTTTTCAGGCATCCCAGCCGTCCTATATGTTTGATGTCGTCCTATATTTCATATATTTTTCATAACCAAAGTGACAAACAAGCCCTAAAAGTTCTAAAAAAAAAGTCCTAAATACCCTCTGGATAATCGAATAAATAATCATATGGTTATTGAGTTTACATAAAATTAGTAATTGCCATGTTTTTCGCATGAAGGCCTACATTACCTAATTTCTTATGGGGATAATATTTTAAAAATTAATTTTTTGAAAATTAGGCTTAAAAATGCATTTGGAAATGGATAAATCAATGCATTAGGAATGAATTTCTAAATAAATTTCATTTACATGTGGGATATACTGATTCTTTCACGTTATATTGAAAGATTTCTGTTACTATAATTGCTATATTTTCGAAGAAAATGTCCTATATTTTTATCCCTAAAAGTGGCTTGGATAACTGTTAAAAACGGCTGACAATCTTAACAGTTTGATTTTTTTTTTTGCAGCGTATGGCAGCACGTAGACTGCATGGGGCTCGACCGTAGCAACATTCCCGAAATGTACTTGTGCGAAAAGTGCCAACCGCGCAAGGTGGACCGGCAAAGAGCCAAAGCCCTGCAGACCAGAAAGCGAGGGGAGATGTCGGGTATGTTGGAAGCGCGATGCAGTAAGCAACGATTCACGTCATGGGGTCGCCATAAAGTGTATTCCTTGTTGCAGATTCTAGTTCAGACGAAAGTAATCTCGATATTTCAGCACGAAACCATAACCGGCATCCCTCTGCCCTCTCCATCAACCAGCAGCAGCTGAGCTATGGCCGGGCACGCAAAATCAGCCGGAGCAGACGCAAGACCGATCGAAGCTCTTCCGGGGCTAGCGAGAACAATAACTCCACTCTGTCTGGTTTTGTTCCTGCCACGGCTACCATCGTCATATCCAAGCGCCGGGGAAGAACGAAAGAGAAGACCGAAACCAAGCGGATCTACACGAAAAGAAAGGTATTATTTCAACTACTGCACTCACTTGGCATATCTTTAATGGTTCGTTGAATGTCATGCAGATTTTCAGTTTAAGCATTAGAATTTTTTTGGTTTCCTATTTCAGAATAGTAAGAGTAAGACGGAATTTAGCCATGTCAGCGAAGAAACCCAAGATGTCGATCCGAGGTAAGATTTGCATTTAACGACTCTCTTCGTTTTTTACAGACTCTTACTAAGATGAGGTTTTGCATTTTCAGGAAATGGCTGAATAATTACACCGAGGCCATTGCAAATCAATACAGCCCCGAACTACTTTTGAGGCTTTCGAATTTGAAGACCAACGGTCAGAACGACGAAGCGGTGCGAAAGGAGTCTTCCCAGCTTCGTCTTCAGCTTTGCAAAGTCGCCCAAGTCACGGACGGTAGCATGGTAAGTTTTAAATTCGCTCGGTTATTGCCAACGATTTTTCATACACGCGCGAGCGTAATTACATAGTTTTGTCGTGATTCGCAGGGTCTTCTCGCGACGGAGACCCTCGCTCCCGAAAGCGTAATTTGCGAGTATCTGGGCAAGCTCGTTCTCGGCTCGCAGTTCTCGCAGCAAAACTCTTTGCTGTCGTCGAAGCGCTCTCCCCCGTACGTACTACGGTATTGTTTAGAGGGCGTTTCTTGCGAGAGCCCCGCCGAGGCCCCCAAAGTCAAAGTTGAAGTTAAGGAGGAGAACGCTTCTAAAGAATCTCCCGGTGAACAGACTGAAGCGAAGGACGGTGCATTAGAACTCGAGGAAATTTATGTCGATGCCCGAGAGTACGGCAACATGGCGAGGTACGTGAGGCGGTCGTGTTGTCCAAATGCGCACGTTCGTCATCTGATGGAAAACGGATCTCTTCATCTATACCTGGTGTCGCTACAAGAAATCCAGAAGGAGGAGGAGATCACAGTGCCCTTCGATTTCGACTTCACCAAGTGGTTAGTAGTTGACGCTTATTGCCGTTTAGATATTGAAATATTGACACTTTGTCTCGGCTCCCCTATGAGGACGAATTATGTAAATTCAGGCTTAAATTGCGGATTTGATGCATGGGGTATTCAATCTGCTTGGTCTTTTTTTAGTGATGATGTTCGGTGTGCCTGCGCTCGAGAAACTTGCTTGGTATCGTCAAGGGCATTTGGAAAGAATGGACTTTACGAGGCTGGGTAAGTTTTTTTGGTCAAACTTTTTTTTTTGCTGCGACACCCTTGTCAGGCTAAAAAAAATTCAAAAATACAATGGGTAATCCCTATCATTATAGGCCCGAGAAGCGTTGCAAGAGGCGGAAATCTAGCTCTCACATGGGTAATTCCATCGATGCCGACGAGAGCAGCCAGTCAAGTCTTAGCGGCATGCCATCAGGTGTGCACGCGTCTATCGGTGATGAAATCCTGACTGGAAGCTCCGTTGCCGGAATGCCTGCCAATGGTCACCTCGTGCAGTCCTCGTCCGACGACTCCCAAAATGCCACCAACGAGAGCTCTGGAAAGCACGAGGATGGCGTCTCGGCGAGTGCATCTAAAGCTACGGCAGCGAGCAGGAGAAAGATGGTAAGCTGCTGGGACATTTTTGTTTTTTCGATTTGCATTTTGTTTTCGTTTTGCCAACAAGACTTTCGTTTTCTGTAAACAGACGAGAGAGGAGCGCAAGATGGAGGCCATCATGAAGGCATTCGAAAGGATGGAAAAAGCTCAGCAAAGAAGAATGGAAGCCCAAGCTCGTCTCCAGCAGCGGAAAGGCGAGCTGGAGCAAAAGAAAAAAGGCGACGACGACAAGAAAAAGGATTCTCCCACGAGCACACCTTCTGCGGAAACTCCGACTGCAGCAATAATGCCGTCGTCGGTGCCGACACCGGCTACGGAAGAGGTCACGTCGCCACAGGCTTTGCCCAGCGTAAACGGAACTGTTGTCGAGGAAGACGCTGCTAAGTCTGTTCTGCCGCCCTCTCTGCCAATTCTTCCCACTCCGCCGCCGCACAGGCATAAAGGGAAAGGGTAAGTGGGCGAACCGATACCAGTCACACAATGAGGCTTTGGGGATGCAGCAGCCAAGAATTTTATGGTTTTTTAATCTTAGGTTTGCTTTTAGGCGAAGACGAAAAGCATCTGGGACTCCTGCGCGCCGAAGCAGCAGAGTGAACAGCGGAGGTTCGGACGTTCTTTCCTCACAAGACGAAAATTCCCAGCACTACGTTCAGCAACTGCTGGTCTCGTCCTCGAGCGGCATAGCCGCTAGCGGAACGGCCATCAGTTCCACTTCGTCGACACTCTTGCCTACCGTGCACAGCTGCGAAAACCTTTCTCTGCCGTGCAATACGATCAGTGGCGGTGGCGGCGCAGAACCCGAAAACACCGGATCGTGTAGCATTGCCAGACTAAAAACAAAGAAGGTGAGATCTTTGAGAATTATAGGCAGGTGTCCGTAACTTTTGTTTCGCCGTTTTAAGTTTGAGTTCCACGTTTCATTTGCGCAGCATTTGATGAACGAATGGCTGAGCGAAAGCTGCTCGGATTCGACTCGTCCGGAAAACATGGGGGATTCGGGCATTTGCAACTCGCCCAATCCTTACCTGCGACGGTGCCGCAGTCCTAGCATGAGCGCTGCCTGCTCGCCTCCCATCATCTCGTGCGGGATCGGAAGCATTCATCTTCGAAGGACCAGCTTCGGGGAATCGTCTAGGAGCCATTTGGCGGCAGCGCTCGACGGGTCCCTTGGTTCGGCGAAAAAACGCTGGCTCAGGCAAGCTATGACCGAAGATGCGGCCGAGATTGGCGTCCCGAATGCGGCTAGCAGTCCAACTCTTAACTGCACTGGCTTGAGTCCGAGTACACCTCCATTACCAGGTAAGAAATCTGATTTTCTGGCATTTAATTGGAAGTAAAAAAATAAGTTGCTTAGACACAAAAATGTAAAATACATTTTTTTTTTTAATGTGTTGATTCCTGAATGCAAAAAAATAGTTTTCAAATAGGTTGTAAGCCAAAATACTAATCTGGCCCATTTTATTTAAGACTTGGTAACGCCGT
This sequence comes from Xestoiulus laeticollis, assembly GCA_034698905.1. Lineage (NCBI taxonomy): Eukaryota > Metazoa > Arthropoda > Diplopoda > Julida > Julidae > Xestoiulus > Xestoiulus laeticollis. The sequence goes on from JAQGCC010006224.1 coordinate 6,542, forward strand.
TGAAAAAGAGGCGGTTGGCCAGAGAATCGGATACGGCGACACCACCTTCACCGGTTCTTGGCGATGCGAGCGTCGAAGCGGCGATGGATTGTGGCGGCGTCAGTTGCGATTCTGACAAAGCCATTCCGTTGCTGTGCAAGCCCATCACTCCTGCGGTTCAACCTTTAGGGCAAGTTCCTTCCGCCGAATTCGGTACGCTCGCCGTAATCGCCAAGGAGGAGGTGCCGCAACAACCGGTCAGCACCAATACGGGTTTGTGCGGCGATTCTGCGGTCAGCAGCAGCAGTTGCGTCGAAGGGAGGGACGTCGACATGGCGGAAGATCTTCGAATGCCCGAAATCAGTCGGCTGCGAGAAAGCGTGGACGAATGTCATTTTCCCACTTTGGAAGAACCCGTCATGCCGCAGGTGTCCGAATCCCCGTCTTCGACCATCGAGGACTTCCGCGGCGGCAGCCCCGATGCGGTCACTTCGAGCATACATAAGATCGACGAAGACATCCATCCCGCCCATTCCATTTGTTCGCTTGTAAAGGCGGCACCGTGTTCCGGCGAGCAGGAAACTGCGGTGGATCTAACTGTTGGAAGCATTTTAGCACTGCACCAAGATACACCGACAAAATCGGTCAACCATTGCGAAGAACCGATTGCGTGTTCTTCCCCACGTGTCGATTCCGAGGAAGCAGTTTTAAGTGCAGAATCTGCTGCTGCGACGCCAGATTCGATGGCATTGAAATATGACAGATCCCTTGATGCGGTGCCCGCAAGCGTTCTAGAAGATCGCAGTGGAAAAAGGGACGGCAAATTTTTTGCTTTCGGAGAAATCGACTGTCACCCAAGCGCTGTCGATCCTCCAAACAGTAGAAATAACGATCAGGCGGAAAGCAATGCGAACACGTATGTCAAAATGCAAGCACCGTTGGACTCTCAGCCTAGTTCCTTGGTGTCGTCGGAGGTAGACGAAGTGGCGATGGCGTGTCCCTCTTCGCCGACGTTATCATCGTCGTCGGCGCCACCCACTTCGCTGAAACGCAAGGTTTCGCTCCTGGAGTATCGCAAAAGGAAGCGGCAGAATTCGTCCACCTCCAGCTGCGGTTCGAGCAAAAGCCCGGCAAGGGGCTCGCTCTCGCCCACTGCCATCACAACGGACAAGGCTTTTGGCAATCCGCAGGATTCTCCATCGTCCTGCGGCGTCCAGATGCCGAGCGGCGTGCGACCCGCATCTCTTCTCCCCAGCTCCCCCGAAGGCAGCGCCGCCTCGACACCTTCGCCCCCTGATCCGGAAAAGGAACGGCAGCATTTGAAGAGCGAGGGAAAGTGGGACGGGACCCCCACGTCCGTCGAAAGGCAGTGGGAAAATCTCACCCAGCGACTGAAGAGGGAATTCGGACTTTTGACGGAAGACGAAGGTGCAAACGCTTCGGCTGACGTCATACCTAAAGTAAAGAACGGTGAGTTTTTTTTTTTTATTATTATTATTATTTGCGGGGATATTCGTATGCTACTGTAAAGACAGACATGTCATCGTTGGCGAGAATCGCAATTTGAAAGCAAAATGTCCCCTCTGTGTCCCAGCAAAAGGCATCTTCGTAAATGTCTTGAGAACAGCCGGAAGATTTGTCGAGTCAGTGTTTTGCCGCTTAAGAGGGTTGCATACCAGAATAAGCCTTTTTTTTTCTAAATTATTTTTCTATTTGATTTTGGAACCTTAGGAAAAAATGGAATGTACGAGGACCTAGCATAAATATTCTATTATTTGTTTAATTTTTTCGTTAATGTAGATGTTATGGTAAACTTTATGGACATATTTCCATGAAATGTAATATAGATATATTTTAACAAATAATAGAATATTTATACTAGGTTCTTGTACTCCCAAGAATTAAATAAAAAATAATTTTGAAAAATAGGCTTATCTGGTATGCAACCTTCTTAAAGAAAGGATGTTTTCTATCCGACGTTTGCAACGTAAAATAACGTTATCATCTAGAATTCAATGAAAATATGAGCATGCTTCGTTTATCCCGATTGCACCGTTTCTCTGGTGGCTGTTTTGTCGTTTATTATCCTCAATTCTTATCGGTGTTTTGTTTTGCCCTCTTGGTTGTATGTGCAGTTTCGCAGATGGGATTTTTGTGGATGTTTCGCCTTACCCTTTGTATAACCTACTTTTAATCTCTCGGTTTGTTGCCACTGATCCTTGTTTTTTTCTTTCTCATTTTTCATTCTCCTCTACCTTTCATCTTTTGCTCGTCGTCCTCTTCCCGTGCTCTTTCCTCGGACACCAATTCTTATGCACCGTTAGTTCCTCTGCTGCCCACTGATTTGCCCTGGTGTCCACAGTGGGGGCCTCCACCTCCGCCACCGCCGCCGCCACCGCAGCAGCCAGCAGTTCCCAAATGTGCAGAATCCTCTCGCACCTCCAACCCTACAGCTGGTAGTTGCATCTTTCTATCATTCTTAGTAGAGGTTGTTGGTACTCTTGTCCACTCGGCTGAAAGTGTTAGTCGGAAGAATGGGATTTTTAACACTTGTCAAAATCTTGTTTAACTTGCACGACTTTCTTTCCATTGATGACTTGTTGGAATTTTGGTTTTTTGCTTTTGCGGTTCATAATACTTTCTTCAAAACGAAATCTAGAAGTATTTAACAAAGTAATTGTCCCGTGGTGTGGTTGAACGATCCCGAGCATGATTTTGTACTGGGTGAGGCTCACCTCTTGTTTTTGATTTCAAAATCTAGGGTGAAACTTGGGTATGGTTTTTTTATGCTGTGTCATTTCGAGTGAAAGACCATACATCGCTTATGGTCACTTATTCCCCATCTAAGAAACAAACTATTCTAAAATTGCATTTGTCTGTCATAATTATATTTAATATTTCTATTGAAATTGGATTTATGCTTCAACCAGTTCATGTCACTCGTAACTGAAGTCCCTTATCACTTCATTTTCAACATAGTGGACAGAATCAATTAAATGTAGTATGCGAGTGCATTTAGAAGACTGTGGAACGATAGTTTGATTAATATCTGTAAGCACCGAGGGCGATTTTTTATTTATTTTGGATTTTACTTGAAGCAAGGGTTTCTTTTTAATAGAAAGCGCCGAAGGTCCCCAGTTCATTAAAAACCAGCCAAAGAGCGCCGTTATGCCAACACCCCCTTGCAGACCTGTGGGCGTGCCAGGTATGTCGTCAACCTTGGCATCGTAATTCCACGTTTTAGCTCCAGGCACACTTTAACTATGAACTCAATCCATTGCAGCGCCAAGTCCGTCATTCGTTCCTCGGACACTCTCCGTTAGAATGCAGAACTACAACATGCTGAGACCAAATGCGGCAGTCGCACAAAGGCCGCGGTACCCACCGCCGCAACAAACGTACGGGGGTTTCCCACTCGGCTCGATGGTAAGATCGATTTTGTGTCGCTACCCTTATTTCGTAAAGCAAAACGTTATGATATCTCTCTAAAAAGAATTTACGATTATGCTGGTATAGCTTGTGAAAATCTTTAGAATGGTTCATAACGTAAGGGCCAAAAAACTTTGCGGCTGATTTTATTGTTGTGGTTCTATCATGCAGGGAGGGACATCTTTGCCACGGTCTGCAAGTACTACTGCTGCAACGCTCCTGGCGCCACCCCCTCCTCCTCCACTTCCCAATCAACAACCAGTGTTAAGACAGACGCTCATTCCGGTAAGTTTGGCCTCTCCACAGAAACCGAGTTGCGTATGAAACTCCAGTTAATCACAATATTTTTTGAATGTAGAAATTCTGCGACGTTCAACCTGGGCTGCCGCCTCCACACCCCTACAATCTGCATTTTCCCCAATTGCCCCTTCAGCTTCCTCCCCCACCACCGCCACCACCTCCCCCTCCTCCTCCACCATCCTCCTTGAGCCTTCCCGCTTCCAATCACCACCCTCACCCGCCCCCCCCACCCCTGCCGCAAACTCCCCCGAAATCAATCAGCCC
>JAQGCC010006225.1:0-10512 GCA_034698905.1 Xestoiulus laeticollis
TTTAAGTTAGGTCATCGCTAAACCACATGAAAAAAATGAGTTTCCTAAATTCCCTTTGATCTAGACGACTCTTGCCGGATCGCCAAAGTAGGTTTGAACGCGATTTTTTCTTTCTATTTTTTATTTTCACGTGGTGCGAACCCTGCTTGAGATCGTCTTGTGAAACAGTTTTTTTGTTTTACATTTTCGCGTGGTGTGAACCCACCTTTTATACTGTGCCTCACAGATTCCAAGATGGTAGTCTAGCACGTGACCGGGAGCGTCGCTCTTTCATTTGCATAATGGGCCGTGCATATTTCTGCAAAACGATCCCCCAGGCGGCCATCCTTTCAAATGGAGCAGAGTTAGTGTAATGGAAAGCGGTTGAGTGTGCTCCTCGTACAAGGCTTGTTCCGGCGGTTGGATGCACATTATCAACGTAACTGTCTTACCGAAAACGAAAACGCGGCGACCCCTGTTGGTGAAGGAGTGGGAGGCCCCAACGTGTTTATTACGCGTCGCCTTCCTATCATTTGTCCGCCGCACAAACGCAAGCTTTTGTCTTTTTTGGTCATTAGTCGCGCTCTGGTGCTTCCTCCGCAACGTTTTGTTAGAACAAAACGGGAGGAGATAGCGGGAAAAAGGGTGAAAAGGTAATATTTTTGGCGGGAAGTAAACCCTAGCTCCCCATGCATCCCATCCTCGACGAAGGGGCCTGGGTGCGGTAGAGGGCGCTTCCGACGCCGAGTGCCTTTTATTGTCGGCCTGATTTAATTATTCGAAGCCCCTTATCGCTTCCTCCACTTGTTAATTTTTAATGCCTTTCCACCCCCTTAATTCTTATATCACTTTGAACAAGAAGAGGGGGGAATCGAAATTGAAGGGCTGCAAAAGCCACCCGCTTTATTTTGCTCTCGTCTTTAATTAACTCTTGAAGGGACTCCGATGAAAATGGAATTTCAAAAGAAGAATGGCAAAGGAACGGGGATGGGGAACGAATTAACTCGATTTCGATTTTTATAACCGATGGCTTTTGTTTTTCGACATTATGCGGGGATGCGTGATGCGCACAAAGGGAAAGTGACGGTGACATTTAAAAACAGTCGCCGAAGCCCCATTCACTATTGGCACGTCTTGATGCAAAGGCTACATGTACATACTAAAAACGTTGGGTTAAAATTCTACCCAATATTGAGTGCTATGTGGGATTCATACCAGAATAACTTTTTTTTCTAAATTACTTTTTTATTATATTTTGGAAAATGCTAGGAATAAATCGAATGTACGAGGACCTAGCATAAATATTCTATTATTTGGTTAAAGTTTTTGTTTAAATATAATGTACACATACACAAACAAAAAATGTAAACAAACAATAGAATATTTATGCTAGGTTCTCGTATACATTCCGTTTGATCTTAACAGTTTCCAAAATTAAATTAAAAAGTAATTTAAAAAAGGCATATTTTGGTATTCAACTCTCTTAAACAAAGAGTACGTGGCCATGTATTTGCAACGAAGAATAAAGTCTTTGTTCTCGGTATTTTCACAACAATCGGAAATGAGCCATTTTATTTAGGCGTATATAATGCTACAAATGCACGGCATAGCAACACGTGAAGATTTGCCAAAAGCTCATACGCCACCAGGGTGTGCTGAACCGGAATAAGGTTAATTTCGCTGTTGTGTTACCAGCATCAGTGTCAGATAAATCATCTTACTCCCCCCCACCCCACGCAGGTCAGCAATGCCTTATTTCACCGTCTCATCTGTTTGCCTTTTTTTATGGGAAATGAGTCTGCGTGGATGAAATGGAATGAAGGCAGTTTTTCTGAACATCCTGACAGGTACGGCCTCAATTTGCGCTTCCGAGCCCGTAAGCCCAGACATTATTTAAGACCCAAAGCCCGAATCACGTTCCTAGTGAGTTATAGGTGTCGCTGCCGTCGTTAATTCACTTATCGAGCGCAGGCTCAAGCACAATTGATGGTCCCTTGGGTTGTGGCATGCAAAAGGTATATATGGACGAGTTTTTGCCACCCCCTTTTTTTCCCACCAGCACCGCCCCCATTTCGTCTTTAACTCTTAATTAATGATCGGAAATAAAAAGACGACGATGAAATCAGTCGCCATGGCAACCCCGGATGGAGCAACAGAGGCGGCCCTTCATGCCGTATCGCCTCTATGAAATCTCGACACTAATGAGAATGATGGCCGACTTCTAATGCCCTAGATCCCCAAATATGTGTTATTTTTACCCTTTCTATAAGCGCGTTAATATCTCATCTATGTCATTATGACATCATGGTGTCATGACGTCACGTGCATCAGAACCTCACCCCTTCCTGATCCCACCTCTTATCCTGATGATTGTGTCTCGCTATGGGTATGCTGATCTTGAATTCTTTCAAACAATTGAACAAGAGTAGGTTTAATTGAAAGTGGATTGTTATTCTTCTACTGAAAATAATTGGGACTGATCGTGTTGCACTTAAAGCGGATGAACCGTTTCGGTAACGCTTTCGATAGGCTGGTCGTGAGACCTGCTTCAGGTCATTGTGAAGATGGCATTTGTTTGAGACACGATAAGCTATTGTTTTTCGACAATGATGTGGGAGTTTGCGTGCACAATGATCGAAAATTTACCTTCTACGTGTTTACGTGTAAGCTTATATTCAACTATACTGTAGTACAGGTAAAATAGGGGTTTTGGTGGGCATTCACGAAATTTGGGAATAACTTCGTTTTGGCACTGGAAATGAAGATGTGATGAGTCTCCAAAAAAAATGTTGTTTTACCCTGTGTTGGAAGTAATTGTTTGCAAAATGTGTACAAAAGGGCGGAATTCGCAAACAATTTTGTCTGCAATCACTTTTTTCCATAAGGGCATTTGGTAATTATGTAAAAACTAGACGTTAAAAACTAAGTCGAGTGGGTATTAGTTTACATATACATGTATTTTTTAATTCTGAATCGAATAAGACATTCATAAGTCGATACGATGAACTGTTACAAAATCACGACTAGTTTTATACCTTTAACGCATACATTAAAAATTACATTAAAAAATACATTAAAAACGATTAAAAATGAACTTGAAAAATGATACTTGATGGTCATGTACTGTGTGAAATGTATCTTTAGAATCGGAGAATATTTTCAAATGCCCCAAGAGTGGCCCAAAAAATATGTGTGGGCATGATATCGGTCACTTTAGAATGGAATTATAATAGCGAATTATAAAACAGCATTCAGAGTGAAATCATGAGAGCGGGTTACATGTAGAGAACATTTTGTCTCCCTCCGAACTGATTTGGAATGCTCAAAGGATCCTGATTTGGCATGTTTCCATATTAACATTTGTGGCATGTCATCAACACGTGGTCCTCATCTGTTTCAGGCCCATTGTCCCACCGCACGTTTGTTAAACTCATTTGTGTGGAATCCATTGTGGTTAAAGGTAAGCCCATATGTCATGTGGTACATCAGAAGCGCTTCTGATGTGTCGACCGAATGAAGTCAATATTATAAACAGCATTCCTTAGGGAAATCTTGCGGGTAGTTCATACAGACGTATTCGCCAAAATAATTCATGGTCTGCTCTGTGCTTCCTTAACTTGTAATCTAGTCCGAATTAACACAGAAGATAAGATATACTGCGTTAATGTATCCATACTGCGGTGTTGCGATAGTTTTCATACCTATATACAATTACGTCCATAACCTTTTTTAAAATGGTATCGATTGCATTTTGAACAGCCTCTAGTCTACAGGAATTTAAATTTTCATCATCTATTTGTTTTAGATTACGTACAATGTATAGTTATCAGTGCATTTGGAAGTGTGCGTTCAAGTGATATTTGTGAACGTATTGGAAAATGGGAGAGTGGTTCAAAAGCTTACAATTCTTAGTGCTTTCTCTATTGCATACACCTACTGTATTTTTGTAACTTGTATTACTTCATTATGAGTGAATATTAATATCAGGGAACAGATTTTTATAGAAAACCTTTCCATGTTGATTTGTATAAATGTATCTAAATAGGTCTAAGGAATCGAAATTGTTATAGAAATGGTGGGTTGATAGGCAAAAACAAAAAAAAAATAACACAAATGGATAGTACTAAGATTTTTTTGACGTTTAAGAATGTTATAGGGACACTATTTTGATGCATTTCTTGTTAAGTCTAGACGTCTGCGACTTTTCACGGATATGAAAGCTGTAACAAAATTAAAATAATGCGAATTATAATGCCACTTTCCTGTTTAGATGCTACAAATATTTGTTAGTAAATGGTGCTTGCGTATAACGAATATTTTAGGGATATTAGCTAGTCTTGTTTGAAAGTTTGAAAGTTCAAGATGGCGGCCTCAATCGCTAGCTTCACTGCACACCTTATAAGCAAGCATTGTTTGCTGGCCATTAGGGTAAAAACAGCGTAGAGCATGGAATAGGGCATGACCTTAAAATGCAGCGTTTCGATTGGTTTGCCGATGGCGGGAATTTCTGATTGCCAAATCGAAACGTTGCATTTCAAGGTCATGCCATGCTCTACGCTGTTTTTACCCTTATAATCGTTAGGGTAAAAACATAGTGCTGTAGTGCTAACAGCGATTACAGAATCGCTTCATTCTAGAATGAATCTGGGTTGATTCTGGAATCAATGATTGCAATTGAACATCATGTTTTCGATACCTATTAGAACTCTTTAAATTCAAGAATGATTCTAGAAAAGACAAACTCGTTTGTGTCCTGGATTCATCTGATGCTTTATTCTTTGATGCGCCGCTATAATATATGTGCGGGTGCATCGCGAATCGCAGGTATACGTCTTTAGGAATCATTCTCTGATAGCACTGTTTTTACCCGTAGTTTGCTGCACAACACCTTTAGTTGACTTATAGTTTAACCCTTATAGTTCGCTGCCCAACTCAGAAGTAAACAGTAGAGGGATTGCACGTTTCCTTTAATCTTGACGACATTGGCAGCAATGTTTTTTTCGTAGGGACGACGTTAATGGGTTTGTGGTTGAGGGGAGACGATAATTTTATTAGGTTAACGTGATACCACAACGTCTTTGAGAACATAACGACTTTTACGGCGCATAACTTATTTATGCGCATGCGTAATAGTGTGTTTATCGTTCTCGTTAAGATTAATTAAGGTAACCAAGTTCAATCCCTCTATTGTTTGCTCGCCCTTGGAACGCTTTCATGTTAGCAAGTCGATTCTCGCGTGTCAAACAAACTTCTGTGATTTGTCGCACCGCAGTTGCTATTTATTGACACAAAAAAGCACAAGTTTTAGCGAACACGCAAGTTCGTGCGTGTCCGGAAAATCGACCATGTGCAATTTCCCTCTGTGCGTGCGCTTCCGGTCAGCGCGTTCTTATCGTCCTCACACCGGATGTCTCCAGTTTTCGGCTTACCGCCCGGATGAGGAATCGGTGGCCTTCCATCTCGCGAGATTCAACGAGAGTTCCGTTACGTGATGGTCTTTTTTTTTTTTTTTTTAGGCTGAATAAATATCGATGTGCATGAAGGTCGTGTACACGTTTTTAAAGCGAGATGTTTTCGAATGACTTTGGTCATAATAAATCATTTAAAAGAAACTATGTACATGTAGTTATATATACTAGTACTTAATCGGTTAATTCGTTTCGAAGTAAGGAACATTGACCCGGGATTTATTCGAGACAAGCATCTACTGTCCTGGATATCATCTATTGGTAGCTATCGGAAAATGTGAGGCGCGAGCAATTAGGGAATTCCCCTTACACCGGGGGTTTATTCGAAACCGGGGTTCATTAGCAATTACACTCGTAAACGACCCGGGGAATATTTGAGGCCGGGGTTAAATCGAATATTTACGGTATATATCATTTCATGGGATAATTAAGGGCTCCAGTGCAGTTCCACACAAGAATTCATGGAGGATATATACTATAACTGAAAAAAAAAACATTGCGCATTTGAGATCAATGAAAATATTATGTAATTGTATGATACAACAATATTCGGTTGTAATTGAATTGACTGTGGACATCGTGGTCAAGATGAAATGGACACCGTGTGAACGGGTGCCCCAAGCCACACTATAGGCAGGAAACGCGCGTTTGACTATAACCTCAAACAGCTAGGGCATCGTTTTTAATTTAAATTCTAAAATTTTAAATTGCAAAAATTATTTTTTAATTAAAAGCCTTAATGTTTGAGGCTAGCCAAACGCGCGTTTCCAGCCAAGTTACGTGGCCTGGGGCATAAGGTTAAAACAATGAGTTAAAATGGGAATTTCCCATGTGTATGCAAATGCAAATCTGGCTTAGAGTAACATCTCTTGACTTTTTTTGATAACTAATAACAGGCGACATGTAGACATGTATACATGTACATTATATGAAAACAAATGTGTTTAATTTCCCTGACTTCTACAAAATAAATCGCTTTTCCCTCCTGCACATTAATTTTTTATTCCTTCTTTTACTATACCATACAAGTAGTTTTATGTATCGAACGGGAAGGGGGGGATGATTGAAATCTAAAAATGCAAACCTCAATAGGAATTTACACTCGGAAGGAACTTTGACAACAGTCCCTTGCTTAGCTGGGACTGAGGTAAAAGTTCCTGACGAGTGTAAATTCCTACTGAGGTTTGTATTTTCAGATATCAACCTCCCTCCGTGCGATATATACATGTACATGTATACATAAAATTATATGCCCTATACATGTATATAGCAATTAGTATAATGAATGCAAATTGCCTAATTGCTGCAAGAAAAAGGTGTAGCGGCCAGATTTGTAGACAAGGGCAAGGAAGTACATCAATGGGTAGCCGAATGTAAACCCCGCCCCCATGGTCAGACTTTAGCTGACCGTTCCCGCCCCCACCCCATAATCGATCTACGCATCGATCCGTATCGATCGCGGCACCCTGTTGCACATTTCCCTCCCCCTTTCCATCACTCGTCCGTTCCATCGACCCTTTCGCTGAGACGCATTCTCCGTTGTCCCGGCAACGACGGTTCGAGGGTCAAGATGGGGGGTCCGGGGGTGGACCCCACCCCCTGGACGGCGCCGCTGACCAATGCGGGGCTTCGGAAAATCCCCGCGCACGTTCCTTAATTGTATCCCTCGCTTAAGCGTCGCTTGCTCGTGTCCAGTCATGCGTTCAAGGGAAGGTTCTACAGGCCGCTAGGGAGCGCTACGGCGAAAGGTCCAAGGGGGACAGGTTGGCTATGGGGCCGTCCTTGAAGTATAGACAACGTCTTGTGAATATGTGCAGTTTGGACAACGTCTTGTGGATATGTGCAGTTTGGACATGGACAGGGGTACACGTGCTTAATTTGCTCCGTGGCCCACCGCCCTATTCCTCAAAAGCAGTTTTTCATTTGCATATTTTAATACACATAACGAAAAATTTGGTTTTGGAAAATGCGATGGGTGGAGGTATTGGCTCGCGATTCAGTTTTTTCATTATAACTTGCATGTGGCTGAAAAGGTGTTCACCGTGGACTATAGCAGCGCGGTTTTCAAACTGGGTTCCGCGGCAACATGGTACAGGGCTGCAATAATATTTAAAGTTTACTAAGATTTGGCAATTTAGCACTAGAATCCGTTTTTATAACATGGCACACCAGGAAATAATGAAAAATTCATCCAAACAGTTTCATTGATCGCATTAAACAACTGGAAGACCAATATTTGGCAATTTTTCCACTTTTTTTCATGTTTATTTTGTGAGTTTGCTATTTTATTTTCATACTGGAGCTACCAAAGTTACTGGGAATTTTTCTCTACCTTGTGTGAAATTTATCCTAAAATTTCATGATTTTTAAAGACAACTGAGCATTAAATTTGCGTTTTTTTTTCTGTTCATATAGTATATATTTAAACTGCTTTAAGGGGTGCCGCGAATTTTTTGAGCTATTTGGGCGAACTTCTATACGTAGACTGAATGGTAAAATTATCAGTACACACATTACATTTATAGTATTGTTTGAAATACTATAATGTACACTCCCCCCCCTTTATATTCCTTTTATAATCGAAATAAGTAAACGTTAACGAAATTAACCAAATGCAGAAAAAATAATAAACGTGCAATTGTTTTCTGGCTTGAAAAATAGTTTATTCGAAATAAATATACAAGTAGGTCTACATTGCAAGCAAGGAATTCCCTTTTACAAACTCTATAAATGATCTATAACTTAGACCAGTGATGAAAACTAGCAAAGTAGCTCATGCATACAAATGAACTACAGTATACATGTATACAAAATAATGCGCTTTGAAACATTTGCATTTGATTGCTTTCAATAGGTCATCTCGACACTTGGAAGTGTTTGACTGATTTTATTTGGCTACTTTTTTGATTGATCATTTGGTCGTGACATGAATTACGATACCATTGCATACTTCAGCATATGACATTAGGAATGGTTTTATATGCCTGCAAGTAAATTATAATATGACCTCTGATTATTGTCTGAAATAGTCTGATTATATAGTCAAGTGTATAAGTTTATTACATTTATCATTTATGCGCAGTCTTGTAAATGAGCTTTGGAGTAGCGCAATTAAAATGATCTGTAGTGCAATGCAAGTGCGGTGCACGTGAACTGTAGTGCGGTGCACGTGAACTGTAGTGCAAAGCAAGTGAACTGTAGTGCGGTGCACGTGAACTGTAGTGCAATGCAAGTGAACTGTAGTGCGATGCAAGTGAACTGTAGTGCGATGCAAGTGAACTGTAGTGCGATGCAAGTGAATTGTAGTGCAATGCAAGCGAACTGTATAGTGCAAAGCAAGTGTGCTAGAATATAGTGCAGTGTAGTGCCATACGATGCAGAAGTAGGGTGGTACATTCAGGTTGGCCACAGGTCAGGGATGTCAGGGGAGAAAATGTGGTCATGGAAGTCTGAGAAATGTAAGGGAAATTTTCTCAAATTGCTATCCTTGCCCTCAGTCTGCTAGCAGCTCCATCCCAAATCCTCTCAGCTGCCTTTTTGCATTTGAACCTATCTTGTTTCTTATGTTTTCATATGAAATATCAGTTGTTCGTTTTTTGTTTTATGTAAACGATTCTTCTCAAAATAAGATTTGTTAAATTGTTTTCCTCTATAACTGAGTATATGCTGTTATTGGACATGTGTCCAAAGCTAATTTGCATGTTGTGTAACGAGCAGCAGTTATGTTGAAGTTGATAATGCTTTTTAATTCATTAAAATTTGTTGGACAAATTTCTACAACACCAAATAAAATGTGCTTTCCTTATCCAAATTTACTTTCCTTCCCTGGGAAGCGATTTTAAGCTCTTATAATCCAGCTGAGCTTGTAACAAAATCTAGTGTTTTGCCAAGCGTCCATTTTATTTTTCATTATGGCAAAAAAATATTCATTAACCAGTAAGTTTTGGTCAGGGAATTTTGGTTTTAGTCCGGGAAAAGTCAGGGAAATTGGAAATTGGAAATTGTGTGGCCACCCTGACATTGCAAGTGAACTGGAGTGCAAGTGTTTGGTGGTACACTTTAAGTGTAGTGCAGTGCAATACAATAGTTAAAGCATCTGAGTCCAGGGAGAGCATCCGTCTCAAATGATAAGATACACCAATTGAAGCATATAGAAAAGGGGGCAGAATAAGCGTGGTGGAGTAAAATCTCCTCACGCATTTCACGGGTTGTGGCCCCTAGTTAATAAAAAAAGAGGCCTCAAGAGGGTCAGAGACTTCAGAGTCGTGGAGGCGTGCAACAGGCGCTCCGTCGTGATTAATTAGACAGCCTTGTGCGCAATCTGGAATTGAGATGTTTAGTTTATCGGTTGTTCCGTCATGCGTGGCAGCAACCAACCACTGGAGACGCTCTGCACGCCCTGTTACAAACGCTGCATGCGCAATTTCTCCACCAAAGGCTCAATTTAATCCTGTCCTGTGTTAGTTTTAACGTGGCTTCTAATACGCTTTTTCAACAGCGAGACCCTTGTTTAACTCTTATACTCAGAGTGACTTGTAAAACGATCAAGCCCTTGGGGGCCATCCACAAAGGACTTCCGGTAATTTGGGGGAATTTAGACCACCCCATGTTCGCCATTTTACCCAACCCCACTATTTGCACACCCTACACTCCAATAAAAAACAAACAACTAAAGGTGCCTGTACACCAGGCTACTTTTGCTGCTCACCCAATATAAATAAAACTTCGCAGCTAAAGGGGTACTCATAAATTGTGCAATAGCCTCAACATTTTTGATTTGAATGGGATTGGCCAATCAATCATAATTCGAATTATGATTGATTGTAATTGCCAATTCCAAAGTCGAAATCTTTGAGGTAATTGTGGAGAGGCTTTTTCAGCTCAAGTTATGAGTACCCCTTACAAAAGCTGTGAAGTTTTATAAAGGTGTGTTTACACCATGCGGAAATGGAAAAAAGAAATGGTTTCGCAAGACGCATCTCAAGCCAGGTTCACACCACGCGAAAATAGAAAATATTATATCAAAAACACAAAGAAACACAAAATATCGCGTTCAAACCTACCT
>JAQGCC010006226.1:0-10511 GCA_034698905.1 Xestoiulus laeticollis
GATTGTAATTACACTCAGATCAAATCAACAATATACTTCTTCAATAATTTCTTCCAATGTTTGCAACTGTTCCGACAGTTTTAGGTCTGAACGACACACAATTGTGATAACAAAATTTTGTTTTACTTTTGTGTAGGTCGTCGAATTTACTTTCGAGGGTACCGAACTGCTTCTTAATCCTTCCTGCGCCATCTTCATCACCATGAACCCCGGTTACTCCGGCCGTCAAGAGCTTCCGGACAACTTAAAAGTCCTTTTCCGTTCGGTGGCAATGATGGTCCCAGACTATGGCATGATTGGCGAAATCTCCCTCTATTCGTACGGTTTCGTACAGGCACGGGCGCTTTCTAGCAAAATCGTCCACGCTTACCGCCTCTGTTCGGAGCAGATGTCCCATCAGCACCACTACGACTACGGCATGCGGGCAGTCAAGGCGGTCCTCATCACAGCCGGTAACCTAAAGCTGCGGCATCCTGATCAACCCGAGCCGGTGCTGGTCCTAAAGGCTCTCCGAGATGTTAACGGGCCCAAGTTCTTGGCGCAGGACGCCATCCTATTCGAAGGCATCGTGTCGGACCTTTTCCCGCAGGTCGAGCTGCAGGCATCAGACTATGCTACGCTAAAGGGTGCCCTAGCCGAGGTCATGGCAACCAAAAACCTGCAACAGGTTCCGGCCTTCGTAGACAAGATCCTGCAGATCTATGACACCATGCTCGTGCGGCACGGGTTGATGATCGTGGGGGCTCCTCTGTCGGGCAAGACCACGGCCTATCGTACCCTTGCCGAAGCTTTGGGCAAGGTGACTTACAAGACCATCAACCCCAAGGCGGTGACTCTGGGACAGCTCTACGGGTCCTTCGATCCAGCTAGCCACGAATGGACCGACGGACTTCTTGCCAACACCTTTCGGGAGTTTGCTGCCGGCGGAGGAGGAGGAGGAGGAGACGAGAGGAGCTGGATCGTGTTCGACGGTCCGGTGGACACGGTGTGGGTCGAGAACATGAACACGGTATTGGATGACAACAAGAAGTTGTGTCTGATGAACAGCGAGATCATAAAGATGAGCGACAAGATGAGCATCCTGTTCGAGACCGACGACCTGGAGTTTGCATCTCCCGCAACCGTCTCCCGATGCGGCATGATCTACGTTGAGCCGCAGAACCTGGGCTGGAAGGCCATCAAGGACTCCTACCTCAACACCCTGCCGGCTAGCGTGGAGCGGGTTCAGAGGAAAATGGTGTCTGACATATTTGACTGGCTGGTGACCCCGAGTCTGGATTTTGTCAAGGAACATTGTAAGGGCTTTGTGCAAACTGGAGACATGCATCGGGTGGCCTCTGTCCTTAGACTTTATGATCTCCTACTGCAGGGGATCTTTGGGGCTTCTGAAGAGGAAGGCGCCCCGGTTTTGCAGAGCCAGCAGGTGCGTATGTGGTTTCTGCGGTTTGCTCATTAATGACCTAGGTTAATCTCTTGCTTCAATCGCTGACCGTATCTTGTTTTTAATTCCATCTGTTCATAAGGTAACGATGTACCTCCAGGCCTTGTTACTCTTTGCGTTAGTTTGGGGCATCGCCGGCACCTTGACTTATCAAAGCCGCTTGGCATTCGATGAGTTTTTCCGCAACCTGCTCTACGGCAATAACGAGAGTCACATCCGCCCAACGAGTTTTCGTTTATCAAGGGTTAAACAACAGATTGACAAATTTGCAATGATTGCCATTTTAATTAAATAACAATTATTATAATTGAATTTTGAATTTAATTCTAGTTGCAAATGTTTCCGGAGAAGAAGCCCGTATTCGATTACGTGTTCGAGTGTAAAGGGGGCGGTCAGTGGGTATCGTGGATGGAAGCATGTGAGAAAAGCAATTTCAAACTTCCACCGCAGTTGGTCGGTGTTTGTTTTTAATGAAAATACTAGTTTTAGATAGAAAATGATGACCGATCTATGCGAAATGTTTTCGTAGCGCTCGGAGATGATTATTTCAACGGATGAGACATCGCAGCAAGCGTTCTTCCTGTCTCATTGCTTGACGAGCAAGATTCCTCTTCTCCTTGTAGGACCAACTGGCACTGGCAAGACAGCCATCACCGGAGCTTTCTTGTCCTGCTTGCCAAGGGATCAGTTTGTGGTGAATTCTGTTATTTTCTCGGCACGAACAACGGTTAATCAAACCCAGGACATGGTTATGTCTCGTCTGGACAGGTACAGCACTTTAAAATGACTATATTGTTATGTTAAAGTTGATCATTTTGTTTATCATACCATTTTATTTTGGCAAAATTTTAAGACGCAGAAAAGGAGTGTATGGGCCACCTCTGGGACGTAAGTGTGTGGTCTTCATAGATGACATGAATCTTCCAGCCAAGGAAAAGTCAGGATGTCAGCCTCCGATCGAGCTCCTAAGACAGTGGGTGGATCACGGTAACTGGTACGACAGAAACGACACTTCTTCCCTCGAACTTGTGGATACGGTAAGACATTTTAAGTTCTCTCTCTCTCTAATGAGTACGCGAACATATCTCGGCCCTAACCGCCTCAGATTCAATTTAAGCTATTAGTTGCTGCCATGGGACCTCCGGGCCGCAATGACGTCACCCCTCGTTTCCTTCGGCATTTCCACATGCTCTCCATCGACTCTCTGGACGACCGCTCTTTGGCTAAAATCTTTGGCACCATCGTGGATTCGCATTTCAGCCAAGGTTACGAATCGACCATTCATGCCATGTCGAAGGCGAGTAAAATTTGACAATTTCTAATTAGTTGAGTTCACAGAGGTGAAAGGCAACGGATTTTCCCCTCTGCGGATTCTACAGCGAACCAAAAAGAAGGTAGCCCGAAGATGGCTTAATAATCCTAAAAACCATGGATATCAATTAATTTTTTTTTAAAAGAAGCCTCTCACCTTCTTTGAACACTTCTAAGATGATGGAGAAAAAATGTCTGTATGTGATTTGGTTTTTTTTTTTGTTTTTGGATAGGCTATCGTATCGGCAACAATGACGACTTACAAGGCTGCGATAAGCAAGCTTTTACCAACACCTTCTAAGTCCCACTATATCTTTAACCTACGAGACTTTTCTCGGGCTATAAGAGGAATCTTGCAAGTTCCTCCAACGCATCTGCGGACCATCGACAAGTTGGTCCGTCTTTGGGTGCACGAAGTCTACCGAGTTTTCTATGATCGATTAATTGATGACGATGACAGAAATCTGTTCTTTGACGTGGTCAAATGCGCATGCCAGAAGGAGTTTCGCCAGGATACCGATTTCTTGTTTGCACATCTCAGCTCTAACCAACCTGTCACTGCCTTCCACCTTCACCGTTTATTTTTCGGGGATTACATCGATCCGGATGCCGATCAACGGATTTATGACGAAATCCCGGATCTGGATAAACTGACTGCAGTCATGGACTATTACTTGAAAGAATACAACACCATGTCCCGGACGCCAATGAACTTTGTCATGTTCCAGTATGCACTAGAACACGTATCTCGTATCGCGCGGGTGTTCTCGCAGGATCAGGGGCACATGCTCCTCTTCGGCATTTCAGGCAGCGGACGAAGGAGTGCCACTAAAATGGCCGCCTTCATCGCAAACATGGACCTCCAGAAGGTGGAGATATCCAAAAACTACGGGGTCAACGAGTGGAGGGAAGATTTGAAAGCGATCGCTAGAAAAGCCGGAGTGGACGGTAGGCCTTTCGTGTTTCTCTTGGAGGACAACCAGATCAAAGACGAGGCATTCTTGGAAGATGTCAACACTATCCTCAGCAGCGGAGACATCCCCAACCTGTACAATTCTGAAGAGAAAGCGGAAATCCTTGAAAAGATGCAGGAGTTAGCAAGAGAACTGGTATAGTACTGCATCAGCGCGTATTGCTGCTGTTACTGCATGACTTAATTGCTTAGGTGTATATCAAATTGTTTACCAATCCTAATTTTACATTTCCGACAGGGAGATAAAGTTGACAGCAATCCTTCCTCGTTATACGATTATTACGTGAATCGTGTTCGGCATAACGTACACATCGTGTTCACTATGAGTCCAGTCGGAGATGTGTTTCGCACAAGGCTAAGGATATTTCCGGCACTCATCAACTGTTGTACGATCAGTTGGTTTTCCGTAAGTTTCTCGCAAACAACCTTCGTGAAGCATTGCCCAATCATATTATACATTCGCAAAGCTATCGATTCAATATTTTGTTCGTGTTTTAATGGGTTTATGTTCTTGTATAGTATTACGCAGATGCCTCTCAAATTATTTGGTTTCGAGACACTTTCAAATTGATTTTGTTATTAGGAATGGCCCGCCGAGGCCCTTAGAGTTGTTGCCGAAAAATATGTCGCCGATATGGAGTTGGACTCCCGGTTTATCGAGAAATGCATTACGGTCTGCTACAAATTTCACAAGAGTATGGCTACTATGTCTGAAAGGTATCGTGAGCTTTAATTGCCATGCATACCCTCAGAAGGGTTCATGCTCTAAGCGCTAGATTGATTCTTATCATTTCATTGGCTTCGCTCGTCAGATATTTCAACGAATTCGGTAGACCAAACTATATCACGCCAACATCCTACTTGGAATTTCTCCTAACTTTCAAGAATCTCCTGAAGCTGAAGCGCAACGAAATCCTCACTTTGCGTAACCGTTACATTGTGGGTCTGGAAAAGCTCGACTTTGCTGCGGCCCAGGTCACCGTCATGCAGGACGAGCTGACGGCAGAGCGGCCCAAACTGATCAAAACGACGGAAGAAACCGAAAAACTGATGATCAAAATCGAGCAGGACACCATCGAAGTGGAGGCCAAGAAAGAGGTCGTGGCTGCCGACGAGGCCTTAGCTAATGCCGCTGCGGCAGAATCGCAAGCTATCAAAGATGAATGCGAAAACGATTTAGCCGAAGCAACGCCGGCTCTGGAGAGTGCCATCGCAGCGCTAAACACTTTGAAACCGCAAGACATCACCGTCATAAAATCGATGAAGGTACATTGTTTCTCTTCAATTGCTTCTTGGGCAATTGTTGAGCATTTCTGTTTTTATTAACTTTATTAGAATCCACCGTCCGGAGTTAAACTGGTCATGGAGGCAATATGCATCATGAAGGGAATAAAGCCGGAACGCAAACCAGAACCCGGCGGAAGTGGCAAAATGATGGAAGATTTTTGGCAACCATCTCAGAAGATGTTGGGGGATTTGAAGTTTCTGGATAGTTTGAAGTCGTACAACAAAGACCAAATTCCTCCCAACATCATGAAAGTCATACGATTCAAGTAGTTGTCATAATTTAAATTTCAGAAAGTGTCTTAAAAGTCTTTGATCTCACAAAAACTCGTTTCTTTATGCTAGATATGTTTCAAACCCAGACTTCGACCCGTTGGTGATCCGCAGCGTCTCGATGGCATGCGAGGGCTTGTGCCAGTGGATTTGTGCCGTGGAAGTCTACGACCGAGTTGCCAAAATAGTAGCACCCAAGAAAGAAAAACTGAGAAAAGCTGCTTCGGACCTAGGAAAGCAGATGGAAAAATTGAACCAGAAACGAAGTCAACTTCAAGAGGTGAGTTATCGGGTGTTAGAAAGCATCCGTCACATCGACTGAAATGGATGCCACTGTTCTAATCTTGAATCTTATTCTTGTGACGGTTTACGGCAATTGTAGGTCACGGACAAGCTTCAGATTTTAAACGACGAATTCATCAAGAAGACCAAGGAGAAAAAAGACCTCGAAGACCGCATCGAACTGTGTTGTAAGAAGCTGGACCGAGCCGAGAAGCTGATCGGAGGATTGGGCGGCGAGAAACACCGTTGGAGCGCATCCGCATTGGAACTTGCGGATCAGTACGGAAATGTTGTCGGAGATGTCCTTCTTTCGGCTGCCATTGTAACCTATCTGGGAGCATTCACTGCAGTGCTTCGGCAGGAGTGTATCGAGAGCTGGATACGGAAGTGCGAAGAACAGGGAATCCCTTGCTCAAAACCGTTTTCTCTCATCGGAACGCTGGGGAATCCCGTCCAGATCAGGGACTGGAACATAGCCGGTTTGCCAATCGATCACTTTTCCATCGATAATGCCATCATCGTGTCGCACTCGCACCGGTGGCCGCTGATGATAGATCCGCAAGGTATTTTCAAGTTCGTATTTTCACACCCGTAGCCGTGTTTCGTGCCATTTTGTTTATTGCAAATTATCAAATTTAGAGCAAGCCAATAAGTGGATTAAGAACATGGAAAAAGAAAATCAGCTTGAAGTGATTAAACTGAGTCAGTCTACGTATCTGCAAGCATTGGAGCATTGCGTACAACTCGGACTACCCGTGCTTTTGGAGGACGTGGGACAAGAACTAGATCCTTTGCTACAACCTTTGCTTTTGAGGCAAACTTTTAAGCAACAGGGCATCGAGTGTATCCGACTATCGGATAATGTCATAGAGTACAACGACCGGTTCAAGTTGTACATCACGACTAGGCAACGGAATCCCCATTATTTGCCAGAGATTGCCGTCAAGGTATTTTAGAACCCTCGGAGGTTCTGTTTTTGAAACAAAACCTCACACCCATGTGATAACTATGCTAATATTTTTCTCCGAAATGTTTAAAATTGCATTTCAAAACGTCAGGTAACCCTACTGAATTTCATGATCACTCCGATCGGCTTGGAGGAGCAGTTGTTGGGTTTGGTCGTGGCGAAAGAAAAGCCGGAGTTGGAGGAGCGGAAGAATGAGCTGATAGTGGAAGGTGCAGAAAACAAAAGACAACTGCAAGAAATTGAGGACAAAATACTTGAAGTCCTTTCCATGTCGGAGGTAATTTCCTTGCTTGCGGTTCTAGTGCCGAAGAAGTTACGAATTACTCGAAGAAATTATGCTACATCAATATTATTAATTCCGATATAACTTAGGGCAATATTTTGGAAGACGAGACTGCGATCGCCATCTTGTCTTCGTCCAAAGCGCTTTCAGAAGAAATTAAAGCAAAGCAGGAGATCGGAGCATCCACAGAGCAGGCCATCGACGAGACTCGAAATCTTTACCGCCCCGTCGCTACCAATGCATCTATCTTGTTCTTTTGCATCTCCGAACTGGCCCAAATCGATCCCATGTACCAATATTCCCTCAGCTGGTTCATCCATCTTTACGTACAGGTTAATTCATTTAATATGTTTGGGGATCCCCTTCCTACCTCTAACGTAGTTACAAGCAGCAGGTTGCTCTACGCTGAATTAAGTGCACCCAAGCGTTTTTGCGATAACGATTTCCTATTTACAGTCTATCGCTAACTGTCCAAAGACGATGGATTTGAAGCAACGAACTCGTAAAATGAACGATTATTTCACGAACGGAGTTTATCGCAATGTGTGCCGTTCACTTTTCGAGAAGGACAAGCTGGTATTCTCTTGCATTTTGTGTATCGGTCTTACACGGTCTAGGTAAATCAAATAGAGTTTCTTGTCGAAGCGGATTTCGTTTCGATGAAAAAAATATGTTGTTATATTCCACATTCCCTCGATGTTTAAAGGAATCGACTCGATGAGGATGTTTGGAAATTCATCTTGTGCGGAGGCTTGGCGCTAGACAACCCTCATCCGAACCCGGCATCGAAATGGCTTTCCGACAAGTCTTGGGACGACATCGTCTACATATCATCATTCGCGAAGTTCTCCGGTCTTATGCAACGTATGGTTAAACTTCTTCGCCGCTTAAATGTTCTTCGACGTTTGCATATTTTATTATCAGTTTTTTTTTTCTTTCAGATGTGGCGGAACGCAATAAGGATTGGATGAAAGTGTACAATTCTCCGAATCCTAGCACTGCCAAATTTCCAGCTCCTTGGGACTGTCTCACAGGATTAGATAAAGTCGCAATGTTACGCTGCTTGAGACCGGATCAGTTGGTGAAATCCATTCAGGTTTTTATACAATGATAAAAATCTACCCTTAGATAGAAAATCTCATACGGGAGTGCTTAATACCTTTTGATATTCGCAGGATTTCATCTGCGAAAGCCTCGGTCAAGCATACGTCGAATCTCCCGCTTTCGATTTGGCCGAATCTTATTCGGATTCATCCTGTTGCACGCCTTTGATTTTCGTCCTATCGCCAGGAGCTGATCCGATGTCTGATCTAGTAAAATTTGGTCAGGATCAAGGGTACAACAGAGACAGAATACATACGCTGTCTCTCGGACAGGGACAGGTAAGCGATCGAAATTTCATACCGTGCTAGGGAACTTAGGACTAGGCATCAATGGTTTCATTAAAATTTAGGGTCCAGTTGCTCGGCGTTTGATCGAAAGTGCGGTGGAGAGCGGTTCGTGGGTCGTGCTCCAGAATTGCCACCTTGTGGTCAGCTGGCTACCGACTCTGGAAAAGATCTGCCACGAGTTGATTGTTCCCCAAGTTACGCACAAGAACTTCCGGCTGTGGCTGACGTGCTATCCATGTCCGGAGTTTCCAATCTCGTTGCTACAAAATGGTGAGAAGCGCACTCGGTATAGGGTATGAGTCGTTGGGACTGTATGAAGCACATGAAAGTACCGACAAGGTTGGCTTAGTGGTTATGCTTAGATCCTTGACTTCGGGAGACCCAGGTTCAAACCCCTGTCGGCTATCCTGGTTGTGGTTTTTTCGTGGTTTCCCACAACCTCCATTAAACGCCTATATTGGCACGAAAAGGCGAATGCCGGGATAGTTCACCAAAAATCAGCCACGACCGTATACTCTTAATCCCCATTAAAATTCTGGCACTTTGCCCCCTGCCACATGGCATACTACATGCTGACTGCATGGTAAAAAATTGAAGTTTTTGCAACTCTCGTAATGACATCCATGCTGTTACAGGAGTGAAGATGACCAACGAACCTCCTCGAGGACTCCGTGCCAACCTCATGAGGTCCTACCTGAGCTCTCCGATTGCAGATCCGTCATTCTTCAATGGCTGCGTCCGCAATCCGAGGATCTGGCAGCGACTCTTGTACGGACTTTGCTTGTTTCACGCGGTCGTACTCGAGCGAAAAAATTTTGGCTCTTTGGGGTGGAACATCCCTTACGAGTTTAGCGACGCGGACTTGCGCATCAGCATCGCACAATTGCAGGCAAATAATTTTTGATCAATCTCAACAAGTTTACCGACGGAGTTATCAGTATTTTATTAAAACCGACGATATTCTGTCTCGCAGATCTTTTTGAACACTTCCAACCAAGAACTGCCGCTGAAAGCCCTTTCGTACCTCACCGGAGAACTTAATTACGGTGGCCGAGTGACAGATGAACACGACAGACGGTTGCTCCTCTCCCTTCTTTCCAATTTTTTCTGTTCGGACGTCATTTCGGCTCAACAGTATCCGTGAGTATTTTTGACGGAGCTTAGCCGATTGGCTTTTCCTCGTATCTTGAGATTAAATTGTCATTTCTGTTATCAGTTTGTTTGTCGATGAGGCATATTGGGTACCGCCAGCCGCAAATTACGAAGGTTACATTGATTTTCTACGCCATCTTCCGCTCACCTCCTTGCCTTCGGTGTTGGGTCTTCACGACGATGCCAGCATCACGAAGGACAAAGAGGAAACCCATCAGGTAACGGTAGACAGAATCTATTAACAATGAGCCGGGTATCGAATCGTTTGATGAAAGTTTCGCTTTTGCAGCTCTTGTCCGGTTTGCTTCGTACCCGTCCCCAACAAGGTCGTCTCTCGCATCCGATTGCTGCCAAAACGGTCATGGAGCTTGCCTCGGACATCCTCGGCAAGATCTCCGGCGTCACGTTCGACCTGGAGAAGATAAGGCAGAAGTTCCCGCTTTCTTACGAACAGTGCATGAACGCGGTACTGCAGCAGGAAGCGGTGAGGTACAACCGACTGTTGAAGGAGATACGATTGTCTCTGGAAGATGTCCAGAAAGCCGTAAGAGGACAGATTGTCATGAGCGTGGAGCTGGAAGACGTTTTTTATGCACTGCTGGCCGGAAATGTTCCGACTTGCTGGACGGTTGTTTCTTATCTGACCACTCGTCCTTTGGGAGGATTTGTTACGGATCTCTTGTCCAGGTTTGTCAAATTTTAGCTTATTTAGGGCACTTCTAGCTGCCATTAGTAAAAATGGACACTTGCATGGTCTTTTATTTACCAGAATGATTTTATATTCTTTCAGGCTGAAATTCTTTCAAGATTGGATTGATAAGGGACTTCCAGTCGTATTTTGGATTTCGGGATTTTTCTTCACCCAAGCCTTCCTGACGGGTTAGTTTTTTGAAATTATGCCCAAAACACATATCGGTACAACCAGCTATGTCGACAATTAGTAGAGTCTGCATCTTATCGATTTTGCTTCAAACTTTAGCCGATATCAACATTCTGCTGAAGGGAGTGAATATAATGTGCCCTGGTAATGCTCCATGGTGATGTCAAACATGACCTTTATGGTCATCTAATTTGTAACCCTTAAGGGGGAACTGAACTGCATGTTTTGCTATGGGGGAAATTTTGATACATACTTTTAAAAAAACTACTTGTTA
>JAQGCC010006227.1:0-10511 GCA_034698905.1 Xestoiulus laeticollis
CACAACAATAGAAGTGAAAATTTTCTTCTTCTGGCAAGGGGTTTACAAATGCAAATTAAAGGAGCAGAAAAAGAAACAGTAGAAGCGTCATAGAAGAAAAAATGCAATAGGGGGCGCTTCACTGCATGGCTACATAGGGGAGCTTCACTGTATGGCTGCAGCGCATTGTAAACGAAACGAGGACACTTACAAAACCCCCCCTCGATTTCAAGGCGATATAACGAATCTCCAAAAAAACTCCGAAAAAAATTACAAGTCAAAAACTGCATTTGTAAATTTTTCTAAGTCTGGAGCACTCTGTGGCTTGGTGAATGCGTCTGCTAGATTCTGCTTCCCACTGACACTCCTAAGGGAAAAATAACCCTTCGCCAGATATTTTGTGTCAATGTGCTTAGTACGAACGGTTTCTAGCTCGTTTCGGCAAAAATGGATAGCTGCAAGAGAATCTGAGAAAAGAATTGGCACATAATTTGGAATAGTGATCACCTCAGACGTTCTAAAAATTTCTGCAAGCCAGTGAAGTTCTCGCAAGCAATTCACCACTGCCATGAATTCTGCCTCCATGCTGAAGAGTGCAACCACTGATTGCTTTTTGCACCCCCAGGATAGGGGTACCCCTCCTAGAAAAATTAAGTAACCCCCAAATGATTTCCTATCATCACGGTCGTTAGCCCATGATGCATCAGTATAAGCGGTTAACTGGTCATCAGAGCCAGAGGATAAACATATTTTGAAATCGGGGGTATTGACAACATATTGTAATACATGCAAGAGTAATTTTTGATGATGTAGTGAAAAACATGTATTATACTGTGATAAAAGAATGATGCTAAAAAGGATGTCAGGTCGTGAACGAGAAGCTAAAAAAAGTAAGCTGCCAATTAATGAACGGTAAGGGAAATTCGAAACATTTTCAGGATTACCTGATGGACGCTGAATAAACGAGCCCACTTGGATGGGTACTTTTACATTTGTTGTTGTTGTTGATAAAGTTTTATAGAGTTACCTGCTCGTTCAAAATTCACACCTAAGAGTTTCTTAATAGGACCTAAATTAATAACATCAAATACACCTGCTATAGCATCGGCGATGCGTTTAAGAACATCAGCATTCTGCGCGAACAATACCAGATCATCAACGTAAAACATTAAAATTGCTATATTAGACATTCGAAAAACGCAGGAATATCCTGGTAGTTTTGTAAATCCCATGTTCAGTAGTTCTTGCACCAGTTTCTGGTATCATTGGCGACCAGACTGGTGTAAACCGTATAAGGCTTTCTTTAGGCGCCACACAAAGTTGGGCCTTTCAGGATCTCTGAAACCTTCGGGGACAGCAATAAATGTTAACTCATTTAACTCACCGTACAGGTAAGCACATTTGACGTTGAGGTGAGCATCAGCCCAACCTCGGCGTACAACAAGTAGCAGCATAAAAAGGCGCACTATAACGGAATTTACAACAGGTGAAAACACCTCATCATAATCTAGACCTTGGGTTTGTCTATACCCTTGCACGACTAAACGTGCCCTGTGCCGTCTGGAGTTCCCCGTTGAGTTGTCCTTGGTCTTGAAAACCCATTTAGTCTTAAGAACCTTGACGTTTAGGGGCTTTTCCAGCGTCTCAAAAACGTCTCTGATTTTCAGCGTTTCGATCTCCTCGTTCATCGCGGTGGCCCAGGATTGGAACTCGGGGCTTTCCATCGCTTGTTTGTATGAGGTAGGATCAATGGCTGAAAAGAAAACTGCATGGTCATGATTATGTACTCCCTGTGCTTGGGTGTTGGCAGAATTTTCTTTCCTTGTCCTTAGATGGGGAAAGGAAATTTCTGGAGCTTCGTCGTCGTCTTCAATAGATGTCCGCAATACCTGCCCTGCTCTTCTATTTGGAGACGGCTGGTCTTCAAGTCTTTTGAGGAGTCACTTTAGCTCACGCACTGGGTCCACCCTTGTCTCGTGAGCTGTCTGTAGATGTTGGCAGACTGGGTCCACCCTTGTCCTGCCGCTTTGAGCCTCTGGCAAAGTAGTGCAGTCTGCGTCCACCCTCGTCCTGCTTGTGGGAGCAGACAATAGTTCATTGAAGTCCCATACCAGCGTCTCAGCCGTCTCAGTCTGTTTCTTTGGTGCTGAACATTAAGGTGTCTCTTGGGTTGCTGGCGACAGCTCGGGTCCACCCTGAACCTGTCCCAGGTTACTGGTCCAAGAACTTGGTCTTTCCAGGATCCTAACGTTCTTGGTCTCGTGGATTTTTCTCCCAATAGGGTCCCACACGATAACCAATGGTGTCTCGTGCATATCCAACCACAACTCCTTCTCAGCCTTTTAGCTCTAATTTGTTAGAGCGTTTAGGAGGATTTTTCAGCACTACGCAGAATGAGCCTATGATGCGCAAGTGCTTTACATTTGGTATTTTTCCAAAGAATAAGCTGAATGGAGTTTTTCCTCCAAGCTTGCTATGGCCAAAACGGTTCCGCACGTAAGTAAACGCGCAGGCCAGCTCTGCCCAAAATCCAGAACTTAGTCCAGAGTCAGCGAGAAGAGCACTAGTGCCTTCGAAAAGGCTTCGGTTAAACCGCTCTACAACGCCGTTCATAGACGGATTGTAAGCGTTGGTCTTTTGATGCTTAATGCCTTTTTCAGCTGTAAACTTAGTAAATTGTTCAATACAAAATTCGGCACCGTTGTCCGTTCTGATTGACTTCACCTTTTGGTCTAATCTATTTTCCATCTCTAAAATGAACTTTTTCGCTTCGGAAAACGCCTGGTCTTTGGACTTTAAGGTGGAAACATAGGCCATCCTTGAGAAGTCATCGATGATGACCTAGACATATCTGCATCCGCCTAGGCTGGCACACTAAGTAGGACCACACAAGTCCATGTGTAGCAAAGTCAAAGGTGCTTTTGATTCTATTTCCACTGTCAGTCCGGAAAATTTATTAGTTATTTTACTTAAGTCGCAAATAGAACATTCACAACAATTCTCCGGTTTGACATCCTCCAGGCCACGGACGTGATTTCCAGTCTGTAAAGAACGCATTCCTCGGAAATTCAGATGAACAAACCGACGGTGCCACCTACTAGATTCCGTCTCGGTGACCCGCTGCTTTTTCAGTGGCCAAAACTATGCAGCCGTTATCTTGCTTTCTCTGAATTTCCTCTGGTGGAGGTGGAAGGACTTGAGCTGTAAATTGATACAACCGTTCTTCCCTGGTAGCTACAAGGATAGGCTGGAAAGGATTTGTATAAAATATTAGCAATTCGCCATTCTTTACCAGGGTTTGGAGTCCCTTTTCATCCATTCGAGCTGTGGATAGCAAGTTCTTATTGAATGCAGGCGCATACAGTACATTAGTCAGGAGGAGTTCTTTCATTTCTCCCCGACAGGAATAACTCAACAGTACAGTTCCGGTCCCCGTCATTTCAAATGATCCGTCACCCATTTTGATGGTGCGATTACTGGCTATAAATGTCGAAAAGAATTCAAATGAAGAACACACATGGTCAGTGGCTCCACAGTTAACGAACCACTGAACACTTTTCCCCACTGGAGTCCCTTTACAAATTGTTAGGGCACTTGCACTGGCGTACAGAACGGTCCTGACACTGCTGTTGGTGACTTTATTTCCGTTTGGGCTCTCCTGCGTAGTTGTGTTAGTGTTTGGAGTTCTCTTCTTGTAAAATTTCATTTTCTTGGGTTGTTCCTGTTGCTGTTGAGAAGAAAAAGGCGTTTGGTTGATATTCAGTGTCTTATTTTTACGACACTGAGGTGCTACATGCCCTGGTTTGCCACAAATTAAGCATTTTACTGTTGCTCTGGATGAATTTAGAGCGCCCGAATACAGGGCGCCGCTGCCCTCCTGTGTGCTTGTTCTTCCATTTATGGCTCGATCCTACAGTCTTCTGTATTCTGCAATGAGTGGCTTTGAGACCATAACAGGGGTGAGCTGATTAAAAGGTAAACGTGTTAACGAATTAGTGACAATGTCATATGCGGCTGAAAGTTGATCCATGTATTGAAATGCATGTTCCCATGCTCTGATTTCGATTCCCGCATTTTCACAATCACTTGCCGCTTCGTCCACTCTACAGATAAATGCAGACATATCCTCATTCTCTTGTAAAGACATGTTTAGGAATTTCCGTCTTAGCTGGAGCATCCTAGCCATAGAAGTCGGCTCGTAGTGGAGACGAAGTTTTTCCCACAGAGAGTAAGCATCCTCACAGTTCTTAACCATAGACTTAAGCTCCTTCAAAATGCTAAGAAACAGTTCTCCATGAGCTTAATCACGTTTCATTTCATAGACTTCAATTGCTTATTTTGAAAGGGGACCTACAGGCCTAGGGTCTAATTGAGTGATAAATTTCATTAGGCCTCTTGTCTTCAGCACCATTTTGGCATCAGTGGCCCATTCTGGGTAATTTTCGCTGGTTAATTTCGGAATTGTATATAAATTCTGGCTATTAGTCGCCATTAAGAAAATTTGATGCAGTTTAGATGAATTTCCAGCTCAAAAAAATGTTCAACTTTGCGGTTTAATTTGCTTCGATTTTTAGGGTCCCATGCAGAACCAGAAATATCCAAGCTCACCAGAGTTCAGTTCCTTTGTGTTGTAGGAGATTCAATCCTTGAATTTTTAGATGTGAAATACAGAGCGAAACCATGCTCTGCTACCATATGTAGAGGAGCTTTTTCCAGTAGAGGAAAGTCTGTTTCATGTGTCCCGTATCCTGTATCCCGTAGTTGAATTTTGATAGAACTTTCCAGTAAAGGTAAAATACTTTTAAATCAGTAAATAAATTTAATAAAATTTATTTACCCTTAACAAAGAAAACTGGGCAATAGCCCTTTCAACTACAATTGAATAAAAAATGGAGGAACTCAAAAGCAATGAGTCTAGAGGTCTCTCCCACAACAATAGAAGTGAAAATTTTCTTCTTCTGGCAAGGGGTTTACAAATGCAAATTAAAGGAGCAGAAAAAGAAACAGTAGAAGCGTCATAGAAGAAAAAATGCAATAGGGGCGCTTCACTGCATGGCTACATAGGGGAGCTTCACTGCATGGCTGCAGCGCAATGTAAACGAATATACAGTACAAGGACACTTACAAATTTTCCCCTATTTCTTCAAATTTTCTGCTGCATTTGCTTACTAATAATAAAAAACTAATGCAGACTAATCTAGCTCACGTATACAGATCTCTTAAGGAATCCCAAAAAAAAAATTAACACAGATGAACTATGATATAATTCATAAGATCTCATATAAACTTTGCAAATTTAAAAGTAAAAATTGAAACTAGAATTTTTAAATTCAATATTAATAAATAAAGAAAATTATATAACAAAAGCATGTGCCCTTGTGCATAATCTGATTGTATAATTGAAGCTAGTATCTTTAAAAACATTGAGAAAAAAAAACAATTTTCTGAAACTCATTACAACCTTTAAATAAACTTTGTAAAATGTTGCAAAAAGTGGTAATAAATTAAAGCTAAAATTTACAATAAAGATATATATATATATAGCTTGATTCCAATAAAATACTGTCAAAATATGTTCAAACCTAATTAAAACCTTAAGTTTAGTTAAAATACATATAATATATCTTAATATCAATTTTTACAATTATAAATCGGTGCTTAAGTCCGCCCCAACCTTAACTTGAAAAATGAGTACTTATATGGTCAAATAAGTTATGCTTATTTGACTATGAATACTTGCTAAACAAGCAGAGCTTATTTTGCGGCTATGAATTCATAATAAGCACTTCTCCACCAAGTAGTACTTCATGAAGGAAGCCTTGACTGAAATAAATCAAGTATTACTTATTTGCACCTTTATGAATACGAATCATGACTTAAGCACTCATATAAGCAGGCCTTGATTCAAGTAGTACTTATTTGACGACTATGAATTCCGGCCTAAGTTAATTTGATCTTTTGATCGATTTGTAGAAGGCGTGAAACATTAAAATAAATGTATTGAGAGAAGCACCTACTCTCTCTGAATCCTGGTGGATGTCAGAAAAGAGCAGACACGATCCCCCTGTGGTCTTGTCACAGCACAACAGTGGGAGAATGTTGATAACAGGTATCAACAACCCCAAGTCCCTGCAGAAGCTAAGCTAGTGGGATGCACACGCCCTAACACCTGAACTATATAATTCATGCTGAGTCAGCCGAGAATGTTACATGCACCACTTACCTTATTCTTCTGTTGGGCCTCCGTGTCTCCGGGGATGTGCACCTCAATATACGGGTTGTGATATCAGGTGCTCGATTCACCAATGGCAGCAGCAAAGAAAATTTGTCCCTATCCCTAATTTCCCCCAAAACAACACTCAAGTAAATTTTATTGTAAAAACAAATGATTTTGTGCTGGCATACTTCCAAGCTTCCACGGTGGAGAAGAAATACAAATTCAACTTAATTCCAAAACACTAATTAGAACCTCACCTCAGCTCGTCAGTAACATGAACTCCCAGGCACAAGCAACTTTACAAGTTGAAAATCAAATTGTTCCCATAGAGTGAAAACTGCACACATGCATCCTCCTGAATGTGTGGGTCACAGCAGCAGCCCTGATCTCTGGCAGTGTCAGCTATCTTATAGCCCAAAAAAGGGTTACGAGAAGGCTGACCCAACCAGGACCAATGACCCAATCTGCCCTCTGGTTCCTTGAAAGACTCTCCGCCCCCAAGATGGGCTCAAAGTGAGGGCAAATAAAAACGAGGGGTCACAAGTCACACCCCTTGAGTGACTTTGTGGAGCGTGCCAGATCTTCACATCTGGACTTTCGTGGCCCTTTGCAGTTTCCTGTTGAATAATCAACAGGTCCCTTGCAAGGTGTCCCTAATGGACTTTTGTCATTAAAGTAACTTAAATTTAATTTGCATGTCTTCTACACACTAAACAAAACATACCTCCCTCGCCCTGCTAAGACAACGGCAGGGGTCAATGGTAAGGACCAAAAAGGATCTTCTAATGGACATTAAAATTTAGTGTTTATAAAATGACGAGGATAGGGGTCTCTCCCCTCCTAACAGCCGAAAATAGGGTGTCACCCCTCAGTATTATACAAATCACGATTATAATATGGGTCAAGGGGTAACGG
Organism: Xestoiulus laeticollis; assembly: GCA_034698905.1. Taxonomy (NCBI): domain Eukaryota; kingdom Metazoa; phylum Arthropoda; class Diplopoda; order Julida; family Julidae; genus Xestoiulus; species Xestoiulus laeticollis. The sequence goes on from JAQGCC010006227.1 coordinate 7,112, forward strand.
GCTCTGGACGTGGCGCGCATATTTCCTAGATTCTAGAAAATACTAACAAACATTAGAAGAAACAGTAGCCTACTATAGTAGCTAGCCTATATACGTACTACCTTGGACGAATTATTGTTATTATCACATACAGACTTGTCATGTAGTATACTAGCTACCAGACAAGTCTGTGATATAATAACAGCTAGTAATTAAACCGCAGACTCTACATCACTAGATCATTTGTAGAAGACATGCAGCATTCTGAAATGTTATGCAAACTACATTAAGTAAAAGTATGGTTGTCTAATATTAAACTCATTAGCTGGCCCGGGTATTTATGCGTGCTTACAAATACAGACAAACTTTTGTTACAATTTCACAAATACTCCAGTTCATCTTTATATGTTGTAGCCTACATATTTCAGATGAAGTCATTCGACGAAAGCTTTTGGTTGATGGGGATGGCTTAGGAGATGACAGACGAATCACCACACTTTTAAGAACGTTTATGAAATGGTGTTCTTCTGATGAAATTGAACAAGAAACGTTAGTTTTACTTGTTTTTGCACGTGTGACATACACAGACATTATAAAACGTCCCATGTACTTAAATGATAACTAACTGTATTTGAAATCTTACAGAAATTTAACCTATGAGAGAATGATTGCGACTTTAGCACAGTGTGAATCTACAATGGTTAAATCCAGATACACTAGTGCTATGTATCAAGTTGAAATGAAGAATTACGAGTCTTTGTGTGAGCAGATTGGTAAGTTTGAAATCTATTTATGTTGGACATCTACATCTAACTGCTTATTAAAAACATTCATTTTTTTTGTATAATACCTGCTGTCACAAAGTATTTACATATATATATATATATTTAACAGAGCAGTCTATAGCCGATGCTCACAAAAAAATAGAAAGCTGCAAATCGGAGTTATTGGAGGCGAAAAGAATTCGTAAAAATAGGCAAGGTAAAATGTCGCTAGAATTTTCTGAGTATTGCTATTGTTTTATTTGGATACAATTTCTGTTTTTTCAATTAATTCCTCTCTAATTTGGTACAGAATATGACGTGTTAGCCAAAGTCATCCAAACACATCCAGATAGACAAGAAACAATGAGGTAGTGAGATATGCATGTTAAAATAATGAATGTTAGTATTTCATTCATTATTTTAACATAAAACTGGTGATATTTTGTTTCAGAAAGCTGGACAAATTATTTGCTGAGCTGAGTCAGTTACAGAAAACTAAAGAAGCTTTGGAAGAAAAGGTAATTGATTTTTCCAATAACTATTGCCATCTTTCTGGAATTCTGTCATAAAAATCTTTAGATTTGTTTATAATTTGATAATCATATAAAAATGCAATCGTCGAAAGTCTAGAAGTAATCATATGAAAATGCAACTGTAAATAGACTTATTTTATGGTAGATCTTGATAAAATGAGTTAGATGTGTTTTATTCCTCTGTAGCATTTCATTTTTAGCAAATTTTAAGCTTTTTAAAAGTTTTATATACATCTTTATGTCGTTTTAGTGCTATAGTGTTTTTGGACATTTCTCTTTTTGCAGCTAAACTTGCGAAGAAAGTACTTTGCAGTTCTCCTTAATGCTACTCAAGAACTACAAGGCTTGTTGGAAGGTATGTTAATCTAACTTTAAATACTAAAAATAAGCAAATCAACCCCCTGAAGTTTATTTAAAAGTAAGATTGCATTGACACAGGGTTTATTATTTTGTATTCCTTCCAAGTTGGTATCAATAAATTAAAATGAAAAAAAAAATTACCAGAAACATATTGATATGTCAATAATAAGGAGAATCCCCTATGCACTGCGCAAAGGTATCGGAAAATGTGTGATGCGAATGAGTATGGCTTTGTTTTGGGTTCAGTATCAACTTAAGGCATGCGCGATTTAAAAACAATTTAAAATTTCCACCCAATTATGCGAAATAGAAACATGTATGGGCTACATGTACATCTTAATTCAAGTTTTTTTTTTTTTTTCTACATTATCCCATGACTACAGAAGGCTTAATGTGTATATAAATTGTCGTTTATAGCTGATGAAGCAGAAGAAGGAGATATCCAAAAGGATGATGCCATGGAAACTTGAAGAAAATGCTGATGAGCTCAACTTGTCCTTGTCAGAATTAATTAACAGTAAAACATCAGTCGTCCAGACTGATATTGAAAATGGGGTTTGGTTTGAGATTCTTTTTATTTCTGTCGTATAATTACTGTATGTTGCTATCAAATTTTTCATCATAACTTTGTTTATATTAAAATTAATGGAATAAAGGACAGGTTCCAATATCATTTATTTCTAGATATGGTTTGAGTCTTAATGCATAAACCAGATCATTCTGGGTGATATTGCTTACATGTTCAATTTTTAACCATACCCAAGTTCTGAAGAAAAATAACTTGAGTTTCAAATAATGATCATGCATGACATAACAGCTGCCATTAAACTGAACTGCATGTTTTGCTATGGGGCAATTTTAAAACATACTTTTAAAAAAACTACTTGTTATAATACAAAAATAAAAATTGATAAAAATGCAGTATTTTTGTAGCTTCTGAATGATCAAAATTTCATAATTTTCCCATTTATAGGGATTTTTTAAAAAATTAAAAACGTTGTGTATTCCAAAAAAAATAAAAAGTATTTTGGTTTTTAATTTTTTAAAAATTCCCTAAATATTGGAAAATTGTGAAATTTTGATCATGCAGTAGCTACAAAAATACTGCATTTTTATCAATTTTTATTTTTCTATTATTACAAGTAGTTTTTTTAAAAGTATGTTTTAAAATTTCCCCATAGCAAAACATGCAGTTCAGTTCCACCTTAAAGTTTGGTATTCCTCAATCAAGGGACTTTTGGGTGTTTGTTAGGGAATATGCTCTATAGCAAAAAGTGCAACATTGCATAATTTATGACAGTTTAAGGGGAAACGAAAAACCCCTTTTCCTATGGGTAAATTTCTTGACGAGCCCAGCGCATTATCTAAATAAAATTCTGGTAAAAAAAATTGGTAAATATACTGTGTTCATAGATCTTGTAAAGCCCGAACATGTTTTTTTATGAAAATGTCTGGTTATTTTTAAAATTAATAAATAAGAATCGGAATTTGAATTTTGTTACGAGATCAGTAAATTAATTATACCAGTTAAGGCATAGATTAGAAACTTTCATAGATGGGGCATATGTGTAGTTTCCAGTCTGCGCCATAAGAAGGCGTTGGCTTAGCGTAGAGAGCCTGAATGACTTTTTGACTAGAGAGGAGACAACGCGTGGAAAGTTTTTGATTGGCTAGCTGTGGCACGCCTTAAAATCCGCCATTTTTATGCCAAATTTCAATGTGTGGAATACAAGGAATAGTAGTTTTTTTCATTTATTGTTTATT